>CM074191.1:49312819-49432819 GCA_037179385.1 Holothuria scabra
GACCCACTTGACTGCCTCTACCACGGTAAACGCTAGAACCTGTACCTCAGTCACACACCTGACGAGCCTTCGGGCGAAACGGACCGTAGTGTGTATTAGAATTAGTATGGAGTAATCACTCAGTCTTCTTTCTTTATTGTATACAAGCTCTCTGTAACGGATTGAGCCCTGTTTTTGACGAAAGAAGTATGTATTTTTCCGTATATATATATATATATATATATATATATATATATATATATATATATATATATATATATATATATATATATATATATATATATATATATATATATATATATAAATATACCTTTATTTTTTTAATTACCGTTAGGGGGAAAATCTACGTTCCCTTTTACGTTTTCACACACTGTTTTAATGGGAATACGTTAGTGTATAGTAAAATACATATGGGGGTACGTAATATACCTAATTACTTCAATGTTGACCAAATAACCGACGCCTATCTGTTAACACGTACAACTTATGGACTATTGAATTTACGTACATGTATATGTTTTTCCTTAAAGGTGAAATATACAGTTATGTATTTTATTGTTTTTCATTTCGCCTAAACGTATCAAGATATACAAATTTCCCCCTAATGTTCAATCTAGTGGTATATATATATATATATATATATATATATATATATATATATATATATATATAAATATATACATGTATTTACGCTACGTAACAAATATAAGCTACGCTACGTACGAATAACAAGCTACGTAAACAAGTATAAGCTATGTAACAATAACAAGAAAACTAGGGAGGAGGTTGAATACTCTTGCCCCTATAGGTCTTAACGTAAAAGATGCAAGCCTAAATAGAGCATTGTCTAATAGCTATTACTTTTTCCATTACTGTTATTTCTTAGCACGTGAGCAAGGGGAGTGCATCTCCCCGAAACGTAGTGCGTTTTTAACAACTGAGCTTTACCGTGTTAAAACTTTTAAGTTTTGAACTCTTTACCGTTTTTAACATCTTGTTGCCTCAGAAGATTTGACACGATCTCTGTCTTCAGTTTTTTATTAAAATTTCAGGTCGTTTTAACAGTATGCCGTGTGTGTTTTGTGCATGTGTCTTGTTATCGTTTATATATATATATATATATATATATATATATATATATATATATATATATATATATATATATATATATATATATATATATATATATATATATATATATATATATATATATATATATATATATATATATATATATATATATATATATATATATATATATATATATATATATATATATATATATATATATATATATATATATAGATGAATGAGAGGCTTGGATAACAACGATATTCCGGTGTATGCTCAAGATCCAGAGGATTCTCAGAATTCTAGTTAAAAATTATTTAAAATTGAAAATGAAAGTTATAACTAGAATTGCAACTGCACATACAATGATAAAAAGACACCGTGATTCGAGAAGCTTTCGGCTATTTTATTCAGCCTTCCTCGGCTCGAATGAAGCGAAATAAAATGCGTTCAAATAAAATTACTACCAGACCAGCAAAACGAACAAAGGCTTAAAGCAACCAACACAACCTTAGCCCTGTTAAGAATAAAGCTTAAAATCACTGGAGAATAAACAACAAAAAGTAAAAAGAGAAAAAAAAAATGATAAGAAGCTTAAAAGCAGCTGTAAAATTGCTGCACAGGAGACAGGGATATATATATATATACTGTCCGCTGTTAATATATATATATATAGATATATATATAGATATATATATAGATATATATATATATATATATATATATATATATATATATATATATATATATATATATATATATATATATATATATATATATATATATATATTTGAAAATGAAAGTTAAAACTAGAATTGCAACTGCACATACAATGATAAAAAGACACCGTGATTCGATAAGCTTTCGGCTATTTTATTCAGCCTTCCTCGGCTCGAATGAAGCGAAATAAAATGCGTTCAAATAAAATTACTACCAGACCAGCAAAACGAACAAAGGCTTAAAGCAACCAACACAACCTTAGCCCTGTTAAGAATAAAGCTTAAAATCACTGGAGAATAAACAACAAAAAGGTAAAAAGAGAAAAAAAAATGATGAAAAGCTTAAAACCAGCTGTAAAATTGCTGCACAGGAGCAGTGAGAATCCTCCAGAAAGGTAAAAACTGATGGTAGATAAAAGGGGCCTGGAAGGAGTGTTAGGCAAGAACATTAAACATGGAAACAACCGGGAAAAATTGAATCTGACTTACCCTGCAACGACTGTATTGTTGAAGCAGTTGAAATTTGTTTAAAATACAATAACTCTAGTTTCAAAGGTAATAATTTTTTACAAATCCATGGCACCGCTATGGGACCCAAGAATGCATGCAGTAAAGCCGACATAGCCATGAGTTACATAGACAAAGTAGCTACTACAGAGAGCCCATTTAAGCCACATAACTGGTGGCGTTTTAGGGACGACATTTTTGAGCTGTGGCCCCACGGTCTTGACGCTTTGCAGGAATTTACCACATTTCTTAACTCTATATACCCCACTATCAATTTTGTAGTTAGGTTCTCAGAATCTAAGCTCGAATTTCTGGATGTTTTGGTTATGTTAAATAATGGTATTATTTCCACGGACGTGTTCTCTAAACCTACGGACGGTCATCTTTATTTATTACCATCTAGCTCTCATCCTAAACATCAGGTGAAGAGCATACCGTACAGCATTGCATTGAGGCTGAAACGTATTTGTTCCACCCCTGAATTATTACGCAATCGTTTTATTGAATATAAGAATTATTTAATAGCTAGAGGCTATGACCCCCAGCTGGTAGAGGACCAATTCCACAAGGCGAGCATGTTACCAAGATCTGCCTTACTTAATCCTGTCAAAAAGAATAACTCTAGTCGAAAATAGCCTCTAGTCCTCGATTTCAATCCAGCATTACCGAATGCTCATTCTATTATACGGAAACATATCCACATTCTTTATAGTTCGCCCCTTATGACCAACATTTTCCCACACAATTCAATCTTTACTGCCTATAGAAGAGGTAAATCCCTTAAGGATTTACTGAAGAAATCGCAACCGCCTTATCGTACTAATGGAGGGGGCACTATTTCCAAACTGGGGTGTTTTAAATGTGAACGGAAGAAATGTGACCTTAGCACCAACTTTCTCACGCAAAGTTCTACCTTTCATAGTTGTGTCACTAAGAAAACTTACGCTATTAAGAGTTTTGTTTCCTGTACAAGTGCTTGCGTAATTTATGCAGCAACTTGTTTTAAATGTAATTTGCAATATGTTGGGTCTACCTCTACGCATGGAGCTACCACGGTAGCTCCGTGGTAGCTCCATGCTCTACGGAATTTAAAGTAAGGTTTAGAAATCACAAATCCGATCTTCTCAATAATCGGGGTAGATGTGAATTAGCAGTCCATTATAATGCTTCTCCCCATCAGCTGTCGGACATCAATATTATAATTATTGAACAGACTTACAGTAAGTCTAATATTGATACCGTCCTCACCAAAAGAGAGGGTTATTGGCTTGCCCAATTGTATACCTTATTTCCATTGGGTCTCAATAAAAGAAAGGAATTTAACTCATCTAAAAGAATCAGCTACCTACGGTAAGGCCTAGATTCAATTTTTCCCGGTTGTTTCCATGTTTAATGTTCTTGCCTAACACTCCTTCCAGGCCCCTTTTATCTACCATCAGTTTTTACCTTTCTGGAGGATTCTCACTGCTCCTGTGCAGCAATTTTACAGCTGGTTTTAAGCTTTTCATCATTTTTTTTTTCTCTTTTTACCTTTTTGTTGTTTATTCTCCAGTGATTTTAAGCTTTATTCTTAACAGGGCTAAGGTTGTGTTGGTTGCTTTAAGCCTTTGTTCGTTTTGCTGGTCTGGTAGTAATTTTATTTGAACGCATTTTATTTCGCTTCATTCGAGCCGAGGAAGGCTGAATAAAATAGCCGAAAACTTATCGAATCACGGTGTCTTTTTATCATTGTATGTGCAGTTGCAATTCTAGTTTTAACTTTCATTTTCAATTTTATATATATATATATATATATATATATATATATATATATATATATATATCTATATATATATATATATATATATATATATATATATATATATATATATATATATATTAACAGAGGACAGTATATATATATATATATATATATATATATATATATATATATATATATATATATATATATATATATATATATATATATATATATATATATATACTGTCCGCAAATTGAGTATATATAGTGGTTAGAGTTGAGAAGAATTTAGCCAACCATTTAGTTCGGGCTTCCCACCCACATACTTCTTTCGACGACACGGCTGGTACCTTTCCATGTAACCGTCCGAGGTGTAATACATGTCCAGTTGTTGGCAAACACGACCTCGTCAACATTTCAGGCCCCAACGGCAATAGCTTTATTGTCAAACAAAGATTCTCCTGTATTTCCTCTAATGTAGTTCACATTTTAGCATGTGGGAGATGTAACTCGTTGTATGTTGGAGAGACCAAGCGCCGCCTCGCGGATCGAGTCTTCGAGCACCTAAGGTCCATCAAACAGAATCTCCATGGATACCCGGTGGCTGCACATTTTAATCCCCCTTCACCTTGTTCTATGCAACATTTAACTGTTACGGCAGCTGTAATGTGCCGAGGCTCCGATCGTGACCGCCTTAGTGCTAAAAACCGACTGATCATGAGGATAGGTACTCTCGCTCCACACGGCCTAAATGTTAGAATGGACCTTTTGTAATATTCACCCCTTTTTGAGCCAGTTTTCACTCCTTTTACACTTACCCGGTCGTGCTCATTTTTTACTGTGTAACCCTAATTATTATTTTTCCCGGGACTAGTTTTTGTCTACTTTTTTCCCCTTTTTTCCGACCATGTCCGATTTGTTCGTGCACTTTTTCATCCAGGACGCTCTTTTTCTTTTTTTGATTTGTGTTTCATCCTTCGCACTCATGTTTCCTGACAGTCACTTGCGTTCGGTTCTGATTTTACAGCGATCGCTTCGGATTTGATGTTTGTCGTATCCAATTGTTACTGTTGGTTTTTCAGTTTGGTTTTTGCCACCTGATGAAGGGTTTATACCCGAAACGTCGTGGAGTTTTCCGCAAACTTTTAAGCACTTTTTACTACCTCTTTTCGACCTACACATTTCAACAGTGCTCCGCAGCATTTCGACCATTTCGACCTTATATATATATAGGCCTATATACTCAATCTGCAGACAGTATATATATATATATATATATATATATATATATATATATATATATATATATATATATATATATATATATATATATATATATATATATATATATATATATATATATATATATATATATATATATATATATATATATATATATATATATATATATATATATATATATATATATATATATATATATATATATATATATATATATATATATATATATATATATATATATATATAACACTGAACAGCCAACAGTAACAATTAGACACGACAAACATCAAATCCGAAGCGATCGCTGCAAAAACAGAACCGGACGAAAGTGCCTGCCAGAAAACATGAGTAAACACAAATAAAAAGAAAAAGATTTAAAAAAGCGTCCTGGATGTAAAAGTGCACGTAGAAATCGAACATGGTCGGAAAAAAAGTCGGGAAATGTAGACAAAAAATTGGTCCGGAAAAAAAATTAGGCCTACACAGTAAAAAACGAGCACGAACGGGTCAGTGTAAAAGGAGTAAAAACTGGCTAAAAAGGGGGGGGGGGTAAATATTACAAAGGGTCAATTCTAACGTTAAGGCCGTGTGGAGCGAGAGTACCTAGCCTGATGATCAGTCGGTTTTCAGCACTAAAGGCGGTCACGATCGGAGCTTCGGCACATTACAGCTGCCGTAAAGGTTAAATGCTGTATAGAACAAGGTGAAGGGGGATTAAAATGTGCAGCCACCGGGTATCCATGGAGATTCTGTTTGATGGACCTAAGGTGCTCCGTGTGATTTTAAAACATTGCGACTCCTGCAAACACGGTTCTTCAATAAATTACACTTACATGAAACAGTTTTAATCTTCTTCGTCGGCTTTCTACCTCAGAACATTTGATCATTAACGCACAACGACTGGTTTGAAGTTCATTGGCTTACTGATTGGTCAGTTTCTATGGTACCTTTACAAGCGCACATCTATGCACCCGTTTACATTCTACGCGCTTATAACGAAAAACCAACTACTGCGTTCATTTTCCCAGCACGGAGAAGTGCGCGTCTCTTTTACTCCAGACTATAGGCTACACAGAGAAAAGTATTTTGCGCCTATATAACTCGTTTTGAAAATGCACGCATGCTGACATCTCGTCACAATGGAATTTTCTGTCATGTATCCATAGTTATACACGCAGATCACCGAATAGAACTGTGCGCATGTCAAATCAACACTTCCGCCCCTCCGATAGAGCCTCCGTGAGGAGTCAGCGCGTCTAACAGTGTAGGGATATGAGTTTGTATCTTGTCTTTGCTACAATGCAAAGATATTATAAACATAGATACCAAACTCCTATCCCTACACTGTTAGACGCGCTGACTTCTCACGGAGGCTCAATCGGAGGGGCGGAAGTGTTAATTTGACATGCGCACAGTTCTATTCGGTTATCTGCGTGCACAATGACGCACGAGTAACAGAAAATTCCATTGTGACGAGATGTCAGCGTTCGTGCATTTTCAAAGCGAGTTCTGTACGCGCACGATGCATTTCTCCGTGTGAAGTCCGGAATAATTGACGCGTACTTCCGCGTGCTTGGAAACAGAACGCAGTAGTTGATTTATGTGTTGTAAGCGCGTAAGAATGCAAACGCGTGAGTAGATGTGCGCTTGTGAAAATGCCATAGAATCTGACCAATCAGTAAGCCAATAAACTTCAAGCCAGTCGTTGTGTGTTAGTGTTCAAATGTTCTTCAGTAGAAAGCCGGCAAAGAAGCCTAAAACTGTTTCATATAAGTGAAATTTATTAAAGAACGCTGTCTGCAAGAATTTCAATGTTTTAAAGTCACACGTATTCCTACTACCGGGGGATATCAATTAAATGCTAGCTTTCAAAACGACTGATCAATGATCAGCACTTCCGCCCCTCCGATTCGGCCTCCGTGAGGAGTCACCGCGCCATTTTAAGTTTGGTATCTATGTTTATAATACCTTTGATACAATGTAAAAAGTGCGCCCTCTTTTTCTAGGAATAACAGCCCAACATCAACAAATGCAAACAGTTCGGATAGATGTTTAAGAAAGTGTTTCTTGATTGGCTGTTGCAATTGTATTGTATCGATTGTATTCTTTGTTCGGGTTAGGGATTAGGTTAGGGATTAGGGCTATCGTTAGCCAGTAAGGAAATTGATTGTTAAACAGTGTACATCGCCCCAACAGTTGTGGTCATCTGAAAACGAATCCCATGAGCGCTTATGTTTAGTGACTGTATACAGCCATAATCATGGTCCATCAGCCTTAAATCGTCTTCGTTTATTGCCTTTATGAATTTCAATCCCTCGTATTCAGTGAAATTGAAGGAGTCAAGTTACATTTTAATGTACAACTATCCTTGATACAGACAAGCAAGGAAACTGAAAGGTTAAAAGGTGCCCCCAGTTTTGACCGACTGAAATCAGACCATCACTTGCTGACCGGATTCGTCTATAGATTATTTACTTAGCTAGATGAAGTTTTTACGACTCAGTTCCTAAGTAATTGGTTGCAGTCGGGAAGTCGTGTCGGGTGAAAAATGAGACGAATCTAGTACCCCGCAGTAAAGTAGCTAGAATTTTTTCCGAGGTGACATCGGCAACTAAATTACTAGTTTTATAAGTTTTCTTTCATAAAATTCCAACTTGTCTCCAAAAAAAACTTTGACTCTCGATATGACGTCAGTGAGCCCCAGTTCGAGGGCTTTAGGTATGTTGTGTAGCAACACCGATCTTGTCGCCGTGCAATCTCAGGTTTGCCAATGCGGGATGTGCAGATTTTTCAGTAATCCCCCAACTTTCAAATTTCCTACACAGGAAACCCACTCAGAATCCGTCATTTTCTGCAAAAAGCTTCGTTTTTACAAATATTTGTTTTGTTTTGCTTTCGCGCGCCGCGAGTCACGTCCCTAGTAGTGTGTTCACACTTTACAAAAATCGGAAAAATTGGGTGTTTGCCCCCCCCCCCCCCAAGTGCTGATCTGGTGTCACGTACGGAAAATTTCTCGATTTGTCTAATTTCCTGACTGTTCTGATAATTTTATAAGCGAACACTAGGGCATTAGGAATTGCAAAATGCGGCGTGCCAAGGGGGTCGAAAAAATTTGCTCTTTTGAACAAATAATTAAAAATATGGAACTTTAATTGGAGAGAATTCGGAATTCCAAGAGAGAAGAGTTTGGAAAACAGTATCTCATTTTTCATAGCTAGGTGGCAATGGCCTTCCTGTCCCCCTTGTAGCTACGCCACTGGTACCCGAACAAGGCTGAATGACCCTTTTAGTACACTGTTAACTTCTGAGTGTGAGACTGAGCTTCGCCTCAGTATTTCTGTTGTCGGTGTCCAAATTGACAAGCACCTCACTTGGAGAGTGTACATAGAATAGAATGCAAGAATGTTTGGATTATTACCAGTCTACGTCATAATGTACCCCGTAAAGCTCTTGTTACCCAAAATACTCCAATTAAGCCTTATTTTTCAGATTATCATATTGTAATTTTTGTGGGGTGGTTCCGTCGTTTACTTCCGAAATCTTCCTTTCCCACAGAAAACTAAGGAGTCTTTCAATTATTTATTTATCAGCAGTTTGAAACTTTCATGAATGTTTCGTCAAATAAAACGTTTTTTCTATTTTTGATATTTACCGGTACCATGTTAGACGTTATGTTCTCTTGGTTCATATATATCTTTCCTATTGATTTAGACTTAAAACTTGCTCACATCTTACCCGTGTCAGCCACTCACTTACAATTTCCTAAGTAAGGCTGACATCTTCTTTGCAAACTATTCGATTCAAATAACCTAATTTATTGAACAGTACTCCACCTCCAATTCAGTGATGCAATACTTACATCGCATTAAAAATCATTTAGTGAAAAATTATTTCATCCACCAACTATAGCTGATTTATTTATTTCTGTTGTCCGTAATGCTTCTTTAATCGTGTTTGTATTGTCTTGTTTTGTCTATATAGGGAGGGCTCATACCACAAGCTCTATGGAGCTTACCTTGGCCGGGATTCTAATGAGACACTTTCGGTCTTTGCCATTCTGCTTTGTGTTTTTTATTTGTAAATATCAGTATACATGTCTAAAGAATTGACTCGAAAAAATGTTAAAGAAATGAAATGAAATGAAATGAAATGAAATAACGTACTGCTAGTTCGATTATCTATATGAGTTTATAAAATTTGGTATCAGCTCCATTTAAGGTGTTCTTCTCCAAGCCGACACATCACGTTATACTGTAAGGACTGGCACTGCTTGAAGTATCAATTAACAGAATGGGATTTTTTGTAGCTATTGCAGGGTGTTATGAATATAACAGGGGCAAAAAATTACAAATGCCGTTCCAATTTCACAGAAACAAGTAATTAAGAAGTGAACTTTGCCTTTATAGACTCATCCGGCATGTACAAAAGATGATTATAACAGCTCCCTTATTTGAGGAAGGCTGTAATTTGATTTGTCAAAGATTGAACATGGATTAAGGACTTTATGAGGGTTTAAGGAGGACATGTTCCCTGTATCCTAGCGCTGAGCTTTTCAAAGAGTGAAAACCGGATTTCTCGTTTGCAGTGCCATCAAACAGTCAATTCTATAGGGATGATCAGGTTTTTCGCTCACAGTAACGTTTAATTATCAACTTCTCCAAACATTTCTTCAGAAAAAAAAATCTCATCATCGGGTATAGTTTCCAGTACTAGATATGGTCACGTGATAGACCTGGGTAGCTGATAACAACATTTGTAACTTCATGGCTGAGACTTCTGATGTTAAGTAGAGCCCTGACTGAACAGTTATTATTAAAACGAAATGGCATCTGTTTATCGTTTTAATAACAACTGCTGATAACAACCTCAGTCCATTCTCTGGTCACGTCACGCAGAAATTAAAATCTAGTCACATTTCCGTACTGCATGAAACTAAATATGAAGAATAAATCCCTGCATGACTTCTGAGCGAAAAAATACCTTGTTTGTTCTCAGACTATATTATGATTATTTTGCATGACGTCAAAAATCAGGATTTTACATAGCTTGCACTCAGGTGTATGCCTCCCAGTCTCCTTAGACCAGCCTCGATCAGCTTATAATGTCCGCCGTGTATGCTATTCTTTGAAAGAAGTTATTAGTTATTAATTAACTAATGAAGATATAGGTTCAACGAAATCCTTTTTATTTCTTTTATATCAACGGGCATTCTTCTCTTTTTAGATGAAGCAGGGAGCTACAAGTCTCTTCCAGCTAGCTCCCTGGATGAAGGCCGGTAAAGACTTTTTTGAAAGGCTAATCGTTGACCACGAATACCACAAACAGTGAGCGGTATGATCTTTTGTGCTGCATGCATGGCCGTTACTTTATTGGCAAAACCTAAGTCTATCCATTGTTGTAAAAGCGGCAAATACTATTGGGTCTAGATTTTAGTTAATGGAGTTGAAACATACTAATGTCCCGCTACACAGAACTGTCAAATTATCGTTTCGTGACCTTGTTCTAAACATAAAGGAAATCATGCGTCCCACATAAAAATAATAATAAAAGAAAAAAAAAAAACAACGATTCATCTGTTTTTATATATTTCCAGTAAACTGAAAAATGACCATTTGTAAACGATTTATTTAGAACTTTTGATTAATTTATTTGCGCATGGCAGGGGTTAAGGGGAAAGACTTATCAATTGACTTACCGTGTATAAATAGCTAATCACCACTGAAAAATGATTTACTACTTGGTTTAACTGGTAAGATATACATCAATGAATTAAGGAGGTTTTAAAGTATTTCTAGAGATATTTGAACCTATTCGACAGACAAACATACACAAAGCGGATAATAATAGACTTTGACACCGATGACTGTACCAGTTCAGTTCAGTTCAGTTCAGTTCAGTATATTTACTCTTTATACCTCCTCAGAGGTGTTAGAGTCAATACATCCAAAGAAACATTGTACAAAATAGTAACAGGAAAAATCAATAGAAAAAATACAAACTAACTAAACATTCAAGTTCACACACAATTAAATCTAGTCACCAGACCCCAACTGGAAATAATATAACCATAAAAATAATATGACCAAGGCATACACATGCTTACCCTCATCAATACAAAATACTTATTTAAAAGGTTTGCTTATAATACTACAGAATGCGGCTAGTTTCCTTTGCACCTTCTAATTTTTCGTTGTCAGTAGCTGAGCCATTTTTAAAGTATTTGGACCCACCCTGTAGTAACGTTTCAAAAAATGCTTTCTGTCCGTGCACTGTAATGCCGTACACTGTAAAAGATAATGGAATTCATTCAGGAATGCGGCTTCAGTAAACACTGGATTACTTCAAAGGGAAATTCCGAACAAATTTTATCATAGATATTTAGTCCCGACAGATTAGACCCACAACGGAACTTTTAAGGCTGGGAAGTCTGCCGGCATTCAACCGAGTGGAGAGCGGTAACCTATAGATCCTACATTTCCCTTAGTTAACAGGAACAGGTCTAATCCTTTCAACCTAAACACAGTGGCGTCACCAGACATTTCATTCTGGGGGGCACTGAGGGGGCACAACGATTTTATGGGGGGCATTGCTAGACTCCAGTCATGGCGTCGGAGGCGCCACCGAGCGCGAAGCGCGAGGCTCAACGGGTGGGGTCCAGGGGCAAAGCCCCGGTGGGGGTCCAGGGGGCGAAGCCCCCGGAAGCTCCTGGGTTTTAGCGTGTTTGTGAGGTATTAAAGACGTTATTTAAGGGTAATTTTATTGACTTAACACTGGTCTAAAAGTTACCTCCAGGGTAACTTCAAGTAAGCCTCTCGGTAAAAAACCACTGACTCAACTACTAAGAGCTTATCCGGCTGAAATTTTGAAAATGGGGTAGATGATCTATAGAGAAAAAAGTTGATGGGCACTTCAATGTGAATTTTGGTGGGGTCCAGGGGGCGAAGCCCCCGGAAGCTCCTGGGTTTTAACGTGTTTTTGAGGTATTATAGACGTTATTTAAGGGTAATTTTATTGACTTAACACTGGTCTAAAAGTTACCTCCAGGGTAACTTTCAAGTAGCCTAAGACTTTCGGTAAAAAACCACTGATTCAACTACCAAGAGCAGATCCGGCTGACACTTTAAAAAAGGGGTAGATGATCTATAGAAAGAAAGTTGATGGGCAATTCAATGTTAGTCTTAGTGGGGGTCCAGGGGGCGAAGCCCCTGGAAGCTCCTGTGTCTTTAGCGTGTTTGTAAGGTTTTAAAGTTGTTTTTTAAAAGGGTTGTTTTAACACTGGCCTAAAAAATTACAGGGCAATTTCGAGTAAGATTTTATTTTTGGTAACAACACAAACGTTAGTGAAACTACTCTCAAGAGCGTATCAGGCTGACAATTTGAGGAAGGTGAGCTGCACCGTGACTATAAAGAGAAAGAAAGGCAGTTGATGGTCAATTAGATGTGATCCTCTGAAGGAAAAATGTAGGCTTAATCCTGCTTGAAGGGTTACCTGAGCTGTGCGCCACCTCCAATTGACGTAGTCGGAAGTGTGAAGAAAATTTTGAAAAAATGTAACCCCTCAGACAGCCGGAAATGACATTGCCAAGGTTTTTTTGGGGGATATTTTCATTTGGAAAACATGAAAATCTACTGCCTTTTCTTTTCAACAGAGGAATCGAATCCTAAAAAATTCATAGTCACACTCTGACTACAGAAGACATATTTTTTTTGGAAAATCTCAAATCTCAGTTGGGGGGGGGGCACACGGGGGGGGGCACACGATTTTTCAGGGGGGGGGCACGTGCCCCCCCGGCCCCCCCCCTTGGTGACGCCACTGCCTAAACAGTTC
Organism: Holothuria scabra; assembly: GCA_037179385.1. Taxonomy (NCBI): domain Eukaryota; kingdom Metazoa; phylum Echinodermata; class Holothuroidea; order Aspidochirotida; family Holothuriidae; genus Holothuria; species Holothuria scabra. The sequence continues at coordinate 49,325,928 of CM074191.1, forward strand.
TAATTCTCTTTACTATACACTCTAAAAACAGTTGGGTAAAAAGCGTTGGGCAAAATCCAAAGTGCTCAACCTGGGCAAATCATTGCCCAACATATGGCTACTGAAACAATCGACCCATTTTTGTTGGGTAAATTAAGGCTGGGCATTTCCATGTGTTGATAAAAGGTGCCGAGCAAGTTCTTACGTATTTAGCATTAAGGTAAAATGTAATTGACCAATCAGATGATTAGTAAAACATTATTTAAGTTTTACAGATAGTTATATTCATAAAAGAGATAATAAGATTGCATTTGGTAATGATAAAAAGCCTGCAGTAGAGTGAAAATCGACGAAATTACTTCAAGAGCAATGCTAGTACAGAATATGAAGTTTTCACCACTGAATAATCAAGTCACTGTGAGACTAGCCTAAATTAACCTTAAGGGGATTGCAGCCACAGAGGCGCTACGCAGGGTACTGTGAGACAAGAATGCAAAGTGTACCATTGGGATTGCTATCTTTAACTATAAAACGTCAATGTTTATTAACCACTGCTAACGAAACTAGTGCCCCTCTCCCATGTCCCCCTGTGCTGTGGTTGCCTTCGCGTGTGTTTGTTGTCTTTGGGCGTGTTTGCTGCCTTAGGGTGTGTGCTTGCCTTTGGATGTGTGTACGTTTGAGTTCGGTTTGTGTTGTTGGTCGTTGATGGTGGGCGTGGTGGTGGTTTATGATAGTGGCGACCTAGTCGAAGAAGGTGGAATGGCCTCGCTGGTCGAGGAATTCAGTCTGATGTTCTGGGCTTTGTTAAATAGTGGCCTTGATTTGTTTGTATGGGTGTTGATGTTCGGATTTTGGTTGCTGGCCATATGAAGTGATCCTTTCGCAGGTCTGGCCGTGTCCGTTTTAGCAAGTAGGCTAAAGAGTACCATTGCTTGGTCACTGGTGTCCAAACCACTTGGGTGAGCAGACAAACGGTTTAGGCTCTAGGATACTTTGCTAAATCTTCTCTTTGTCAAAATCATATTATTGTAATATCTAATAATATGAAAATCCAATCAAGCACCCAACAACTTTGCATGGGTACAGTTGTGGGCAAATGTGGTACAAATTTTAAAGGTAAGGAGCAGTCCCCCCAAACTTATTTTGAAGAAAAAGCTAAATAATACGATTTTCATCTTATCTCTCTTCAAAGTAGGCATACCTTTCATTACATTTTATAACTTTACTATTGCATATTCAAGGTAAACCAAGCAGTTATTTCTGGTAAATTTCACATTTGAAGAGAAAAAAACATTGTCACATGACTCCCAACAACCAATCATGAAACTGGACAGCCTACTACACTTCTTCAATTTGGGATGACTGCTCCTGCCCTTTGACCAGTTGTTGGGTAAAATGGTTGGGTAATTTCTTTTCCCAAACTAATGAGTAAATCGCTTAATCAACTACGTTGGGCAGTTTTCTCCCGATTCCGGTGAGGCGGCGTACAGAACTAACGGTTGGGCATTTTTTGTCCAGGTTGGATAATTATTTTTTAAGTGAACCTACTTACTTTAAGCCCTCCCACAGCTGCGTAAGATTCTTCCTATATCCAGACGGAATCTCGGTTTATTGCCTCAGGATGAAAATTACACCTCAGTCAGTACATTACATATGCAGTGTTATATGAGCTTCAGTATATCTGTGTTTTTTCAGCTCACTGTCAATCAAAGAGTTGTCCCAATTGAGAATTTCTGTCGACTACTACAAAAATTGTAGTATGGAGTGAGAGGGTTAGGTCCTTACCTCCACTTGAAATCCTGACAGGTCTTCTCTCCACAGTGTCACGTACCGAAGAGCTCTTATTTGACATTCTTCTGTCTTTCACGTTGGTTATGTTCCCATACTCAAAATTTTCAACTGCAAGTTTCTGCTTGTATTGCTAGACAGTATAATGCATGCACCACTCCTGAAAAAATGTAATTAATGATTCATTCAATCATTATTCAAACAATTAATTATTAAATCTGTTATACCACTTATTTCGACCTCCACAAGTTACACACTAATTCCGACCCTCGATTCCCCTGGGCCCTTAAAAGTATTTTTCAACGGGGACGAGCTACACTTCACATGAAACCTCTTGTGAATTATCACTCCAATAGAGTGAATTTACACTTTTCACTAACTTCACTCTTTCACTTTTAGCAGTTTAGAGTGTAAATGAAACCCTACAGAGATTTCAATTTTACAATTTTTCTAACTCTTGTAAGATTTTCATCGGAGGTGCAGTTGAATCTTGAGGTACAATAGAAACTACATCGGGCGAAACCCGACTGAAAATGACCTTCAGTTAGTGGTGTGCCAAGATAAACAGCAATATTACCCCCTTTTCGGCTGAAGAGCTAATTCACAACTTTTATCACTCGATTGGGTTTTGTAATTTGTTTTCTTTTTCTATTTAATTTTTGGCTCTGAATCACACGTAAGACGCTCTAACATTGACCTTTGCAATCTCATGCAGGGTATGAACCGTTAAAAACAAGACATTTTGAAAACGTGTCATGTGTTGTTATGAAACGTTTTGTAACTCCACATGGCCCATTTTGCAAATAAAAAAGTTTCGCCAGAGAATAAATTAGGACAAGGCGATGAAAAGTACATTGAAGTTGTCAAAATCACTAAATATAGGCCTATACTGCTAAGAAAAGAATATAGAGTTTACATTTCAACTTTAAGTGTGATTACTCGACCCAGTACTTTGAACATCAAGTTTAGAGCTGTTTATGTACGCTGTATTGAACACGCGCTGATATCTTGAGAACCACATATAAAAAAGAAATAATTGCCTTAAAAAGGCCCTGTTCTCTCACCCCAAACAGCACCAATTCTCGTAACCTTCTTACTGAAGCACCTCCCACAACTGTCTGAAATTCATCCTCATCCAGACACAATCTCAAATTATTGCTTCAGGATGAGTATAAAAAAGCTCAATGTGCATGATCAAAACACTCTCAATACAGTTCATGCTGTGTAATATAAGCTTTGGCACTCTGCATTGTTTGAATTAGCTGTCAATCAAAGAGCTGAGCCAATTGAGAATTTGGGTACCCGGGTACCTAAATTGTAGTTTGGGGTGAGAGGTTTGGCCCTTTAGTTCTCAATCACCAACTTCAGAAGTTTACCGAAGCCAATGCCGAGGTTTATAATTAGCAACAATTTTCCCTCGTAGGATATGTGTGAAAGTTTTCAACTTATACAAAACAGCCGATTTAGTGTCTCACAGTTGTATTCAGATTTTCTTGACTACTCTACTGTTTGTTCAGGGAGTTATGCCAACTCCATAGTTTGTTAATGAGTTCACATATTTATCACGTTTTGACTCACTACGTGGAAAGAGATCAAAGGTTGAATATTTGTAGCCAGCATCACACACTCCTACGCTATTGAATAAAGGAAAGCAACTGTTTGCTTCATTCTGTTTGACAAGAAGCTTGAAATTTGTGTTCTTCCTCGAATAATCACGGTGTACAACGTAATGAAGAAGAGAATTGACTACTTGGAATTCTTTTGACCGCCCATTATGGTTACTTTTAAGTGGTATGCAGAGGCTGAGAAGGCATGAAGAGGCTGAGACTAAGCCTGATTCTTTTAGTTTGGAAATATGTTGTAAAATTTAACAGCCACACTCGAACACATCGTTGCCTGCTTTCTGGTTTAGCAAAGAAAAGTCTATAAGTCTTGTTTATGAAAGATCTACCGTAAACTGATCATTGAATCGGAGGTAATTTAAAGGTCCTGTCTGGAGGAACTTATTTTCAGCGAGAGGCTTAAAATAGAAGCACTTCGATCCATACTTGACATAACCTGCATGGCACAGCGTCGTGTCAGACGGAATGATCGTTTTGAAATAAGACCTGCAGTATCCTTTCGAATTGGATGAAAGTGTTGGAACATAATTCGTGAGTCACTGAACAATGATGCAATGCCCATTTGGATTCAGGGGGCTTGACTAACGGCCACAAGTGTGTCTAGTAAAGGGGACTTAATTGACTAAACAGACTCAAATAAAGGCACCCGTTTTCGGTTGGAGTGTAACATATCGCATCATCCAAAATCTACAGGAAACTCAAACAGTGGCGATCGATCGTTGACTTTGGTTCGCTCCAGCTTTCCCTGGATAACCCATTTGCTGTAATTTCTGTGACTGTGAACTGTGACTCTATAAGAACATGGAACGTGTCTTACCCACATTTCTTGATGTAGTCAACTTTGAAGAAAAGTTATACATTATTTTCTGAGCAAAATGTGAAATAAGTCACAAAATCTCAGCTTCCTTAGTAACACACATGTTTTAACCACCAATGCATGCATATGCTGATGATGCTACTCAACCGCGTAAACCCTTCTTATATTTTTTATTGGTATCCTTGGATTGTTCACTGCGACGAGCGTTTGTTACGTTTTGTACGCGACGTCTGCTCATTTATCTTGAATGTCCCGTCTAGTCGATCACGGCTTACCTTTGCAATGCGGTACTCGTAATATCGTAAACTTGTGAAAGAAGTCTCCTTCGATCGTTAGTGTGCGCAAGTCGTAAGTTATGCCACTTTGACAATTGAGTCTATAGGCTGACCTCATAAGTTCAAAACAAGGAAATTCACTTTCCGGACAAAGTGTGGCGTAACAACAGTCTTTGACAAGCTAATTGGGCGTTTTCTCTAATGATTGGAAGAGTGGTTGAACTTAATCAAATATAAAAGCCTGAAACCATTTGAAAGTCCAATTCTTGTTGTCCGAAGCACGGTACTCCTTCAATGGACGAAATGGCAAGACTTTTGAAGTGGGCGCATATTATTATTTTAAGTTGGATGTGCATCGGTGTATTTGGCGTTGCCAACGTGACCTATTGCCTACAAAAGTGGGACTGTAAGTGGAAGAACTTCATTCCGTTTATTCGAAATGAGGGAACATGTTCATTCATCCGTGAAGGATATTACCCTATTGACGGTCCGTCTACAACTGGACCTTCTGGACCGTGCAACCTTAGGGTGTCCTGTGAAAGAAGTCATGGTAGTACACCTGATATGTTTGAATGTCTGACACTTTTAGCAGGAGATGCGGAAATTAAGACACTTCTTCTTATCTCCTGCAACCAGCTTGAGATTGAAGATAATGATTTGAATTACTTTACCTCTTTGGAAGAGTTCAATATTTCGTACACGTCAATACGCAAAATATCAAACAGAAGTTTTTACCAAACGAACAATTTAGTGACAATCGATTTACATCAGGATTATTTTGAAAGTGGTATTTTCGAATATCCAAATGCTCTAATCGGACCGGATCTTCTAGGTATAGATGCAAATGGAACGGATAAAAGCATTTCGTTTTTGCCAAATTTGAGAAATCTTCTTCTTCACAATTTTTTATTTGAATCTGGAATTCCCCAAAACGCATTCCACAATCATCGTATGCTGCAGCATTTGACATTTTCTCATGTAACTCTTAAGAACTCGGATTTTCTGAGCATGAGGAACCTTACGAATCTGAGTCATCTGGAAATATACGACAGCCCTATGATCACTATGATTCCGTTGGATTTGTCCTCTGGCCTGCCCCATCTAACTCACTTGGAGTTATCTTGGACCAACATCACTGAAATTCAGTCGAATAGTTTTTCCTCCTTCTCTTTCCTCGAAACGCTTACTCTGTCAGATAACCATCTCCTTGAAGCAATAGATCCCCAGACCTTTACAAACCTCATCAGACTAAATAGGTTATCATTGGCAAGAAACCCCAGACTTGAAATGGTCCCAGTTTTACACAGCTTAAGTCAGCTTCGCAATATTGATTTGAGTTTTTGTGCGATTTCAAACTTGTCGTCGAGACTGTTTGCAGATAATGGGGTTATACAAGAGATTGATTTAAGTGGCAATAAATTCATTGACATCCCCAATATATTTGCAAACAACGGGTTCTTATCATTAGAAAACGTAGAATATATTGGTTTATCTAAAAATCAGATAAAACGCATTAAAAGTTATTCATTCAGCAACCTCCAGCACGTAAAATTTATAAGTCTGTCAAGAAATCATATACAGTTCATTGCACGCCATGCATTCTACAACTTGAAAAACATTTTGGAAATTCAACTTGATTTTAATGCCTTAACAGTAACGGGATTGAGCCAGTCATCATTTCTTGGTATAAATACTCTGAGATATCTCGATTTGTCCTCTAACGTCCTGACAAATTTTCCAAAATTCCCATCGGGCGTTAATTGGGAGCCTGTTGGTGCATATAGCCTCCCAAAATTCCCTTTTAGGACAGATCTCAAGAATAATCCTCTCACGTGTGACTGTGATATGTTCAAGGATATGTTTGTTCAACGTAGCAAGAACACGTGGGAGTTACATTATTATTACGATATATTTTGGCCAGGAAACTTTTACCTTTCTAATCAAAGATTTGACAATGCCGTTTTAAAGTGCAGAGCACCTACACACGGCGGCGAATATCAACGTATTGATGACATGCTTAGATCACCCGACGAATTTGTCACCGTCATGAACTCTCCGATGGACTGCCCAACGCCATGTACATGTTTCATACAGTGTGATTCACATTTGTTTTATACTACTTGTAGCAATGCTAATCTTACTTCAGTACCGTCACCAATTAATCCCCAAACCAACGTACTAAAACTGAAAAACAACAACATAACCAAACTAACTTCAAACACTTTTTCACATTTGCCAAATCTTGTATTTCTTGATTTATCTGGCAACAATATAAATCAAATTGAAAACGGAGTTTTCAACCATCTTAACTTTTTGAGAATTATTTTTTTAAATAATAGCAAACTTACACAGATAAGCCCTCGAAACCTGAACATTTCATCACCTCATTTTCACCGCCTTGACCTTTCATCCAATTTTATATCAAACCTCGACAATGACACTTTTGAGTCAATACCATCCCTTACACGATTAGAAATTTCCGACAATAACCTGCAAAGTTTGCCGATAGGGGTTCTGGATAATTTTCACAACTTGACCTATTTAATGATAAGCGGAAATCCGTTTAATTGCTCATGTGACATATTATACCTGACAAATTGGTACAAAGAGAAAGTTTTTGATGTAGGAGATAAACTTAAAACTGACATTCCGGACATAGACTGTGCGCCATACTTAAATGAGACTGCTCTCATACATTGGGTTGAGGAAATGGAGATAAGATGTAGCCCTCCCCCTACAGCTTTACCCGTTACAAGTATCGTTATTGTGGAAGAACCTTACCAATGGGTGATATTAATAAGTGGAGTTACCGCCGCAGTTGTTTTGACATCTATTATCTGCGGAATGATTTACAAATTTCGTTTGGAAATTCTCGTTCTTATTTACATCAGGACAGGATTAAAACTTTTCGGTAACGACAATGCAAAGGAGGAAAAAGAGTACGACGCATTCATTTCCTTCAGTAGTTTCGATAGAGACTTTGTATTGAAGGAACTTCTCCCTAACTTAGAATGCCAAGGAAAGAACAGGAAACTGTGTATCCATCATCGCGATTTTGTTGTTGGTGAATGTATTGTAACTAATATCATTAATGCTATCGAGAACAGCAGTAAGATTTTAATTCTTTGTTCTAAGAACTATGTAGAAAGCGAGTGGTGTTCTTATGAGTTTAAATCAGCCCATCAGCAGGCTTTGAGGGACAAAACTAGACGCATTGTCTTTGTTATGATGGAGGATGTCGATCAAAAGACATTGGACAAAGGGATCAAAGCCTACATTTCAACTAATACCTACCTAGATCGGAAAGATCCTTTATTTTGGTATAAACTTGATTATGCCATTCCTGAGTCAAAGGATAGATCTAAACAATTGGAAGAGGGGGAAGTCAGGGTTTATCCACACGTAGACACGTTATACGTTCCACACCAGAACGAAACAAAGTTATAGCTAGATATAAATCTTAACCATGTTATAAAAACTGAAGGTTTTTTTTGGTATGGAGAATAAAGACATTAAGTGCAGTCACATTAAATGGACACTGAGAAATCAGACCAACTGCCAAAGATACACCTGTTACCATCCTTTTAGCCACATTCATTCATCTGATTTAAACAACTGGTGCAGGGGCGGATGGGTGAGCGAAGCGCAAGAAGTTTGCCTCCCTTTGGAAAATTGAAATTACCATTTTATAATAATTTAAATGGGTTTTTCGAATGGCATGTAGCCCCATGAAAAATCCAACTCTTCATTGTCAATTACTTAAAGCATTCGACTTGCAGCTGTGAGTTCTGGTCATACCGAAGACTTTAAATATGAAACCTACTGTCATTGTGCTTGGTGCTCAGCACAAGCAATGAATTGTAGGGAAACCAAGCCAATGAGCCAGAACTAAGAAACCCTCATGGCCTTAAACCAAGTGGTTAAAAACTGAGCCGTAAAACTCATCTAAAGACACTCCTTTATTACTTTGTCCACCACCAGAATAAGGGACCTGCAAATCTGATTGGAATGGGCACAATTTGAAAAGGTGCATCGAGGAAAGACTTGTCTCAGTCTAAAACTTTTGAATAATTAAACAGCTTTTTTGTTTGTGTGTCCTCCCACAATCTTCACTTTCCATAAAAAGCCATGCAGAGGAAAGCTTTTTAAAACTCATCTTTATTCAGATACAATTCTAGTAAATTGCTTCATGAGATACCTTGCAAGGCTCCAATGTGTCCCAGTGAATTATGAGCTCCACTCCCAGTATTATGTCAGCTGAGGAAGCTCACAGTGTAATATGCTACACTGGGTACACTCCCAGTGTAATACGAGTTCACATTCCCAATGGACTACACTGGGAGGTTAGCACTCCCTCCCAGTATAAGCTCCCACTCCCCGTCTAAAATGAACTGCACTGAGGACTCTCAGTATAGTATGAGCTACTGTACTCTGCATTTATTGTTTATTTTAAGTGAATGTCGAACAAACAGAACTTTGCAGAATTTGTCGTCGCCTCTACAAGGGTAAAATTGCTGTGTCGGAGATGAGTGGCCGCCCTAAGTTTAAGGCAGTCATTCGTCACCCCAAACCACAGTTTCAGTATACATATATCAAAACTCTCAACTGGTACAGCTCTTTGATTGGCATCACATTCAAACAATGCATCATAGCTAAATTACACAGCATGGGCACTGAGAGTGTCTTGATTACACATTATGGACTTGTATGGCCACTGGGACAAGCCATGAAGCAATAAACAAGGATTGTGTCTGGATAAAGATGAGTTTTAGATAAATGTGGGAGGGGCTAGAAGTAAGTGGGTTGGGAGAATTGAAACTGTTTCGGATCATGAAAATATGCCTTTAAGTTAACCTGATATTTTGCTTGTAGAAACAGCTACTTTAAATTTTGGTAGGTGTGTGTAAAAAATGCTATAATTGGAAATGTAGAATGAAAGTATGAAGGCGTATCCAGTCAATGGTGTAAGGCACGGGTCACCCCACCGTTAAAATTTGCATTAATCGTAAATATTCTGGTAAGCCTATCTATGTTCAAAACCTACGACGAGACCATTCCAGTCCGACTACAATTGAATATGTTAAATTCTTGACGGCTAATGACCCGACTGAAATCGGTCAAAGTTCAAGTTTTGTCGGGTCGTTTGAAGTTGCGGCGATATATGACCCGGGTTTTGTTGGGATCACTTGTGTCTCCCTGCTTTGAGAGTTTTTGCAGTCAGGAAGGTGACGTCGGTGTAAAATTGTGGTAGACATATTAATATGAATGTTGTACAGGTAGTTACCGGTATTTATCACGCCGGGCAGTTCCAATACTTTTAGTTACTTCTAGTTCCTTCCATAACAGTCTAAAACTCATCCTCATCCTGACACAATCTACTTTATTGCATCAAAGCATACCCTGGGGAGTATACAATTTCCTAATGTGCGATCAGAACACTCTCCTTACATACTGTGTCATACGAGCTGCTCTGCATTTTTTGAATTTCCAAGTGATGTTAACTGAGAATTTCTGTAGACTATCGGTGAATTGAAGTCTGAGATGACGTATTACTGTCTTTTAATATGTATATGCCGTGATTAGGAGTAAGGATAATGTAACTTGACAAATCGGCAAACAAGCCCATAGGAAATCCGTCACTGAAGTGTATACTTTGTAAAATTTTTATAGTCTTATTCCGTAAAAGAGAATAAAATATACTCTGGAAAAAATAACAACTTTTCATTTAATTATTAAAGGCATGTTCCAGTGATCTTTAACTAGGGTCTTGCATGAAAGAAAAGTACGAAGCTGACAATTTTTTTCACATCACATATGAATTCCACAAAACCTTGGTATTGCTTATTGTCTCATGCAAGCCAAACTTGAGCCCATATATGTTGTTTATTGGTACCGAAGTAACTGTATTACACAACGTTTGTGTAGTCTATTGAATGTCTAAAGCCATTAGTTTTAAAGGACTCGAAACACCTGTATTGTTGCCATGTATCATGGTCATTTTGACAGGACAACCGTGTTTCCTATTTCCACGATACCAAAGCCCCGTCCACACTGTGCGACGCGACTTATTGCAACAAGACTGTGTTGTCGTTATCAGCAACTGGCGACTAACTAGTTCAAATTATAAGAGCATAGTTTCCACATGATGTAACAAGTCGCAGGTCATTGAACCGATTTACGCAAAATTCTAACGTTTAACATACTCTTTATATGTTACGTTGAAGAGACAGGAATATTTTCTGTCCATTTCGATTAACTAAACTTCGCGGGCTTCATTCCAAAAGTACGACATTAATGTCAGTTGCACCTTTCAGTTTCATGCGACCGAACATGTTCAGCTGCATGAAACTGGGTTGCGCGTCTACTTGCAAGTAGTTGCAAAGCATTCGGCACTTTTTTGCAACGCGTCTGTGAACAATCTGGTTGCAATGCGTTGCGTCGAGTCGAGTCTCATAGGTGGACGGGACTTAAGGGTGTGGGATTGAAAAAACAACTATATTTGCTACACTGTCCTACCATTAAAACTGGACAGTTTAGTACAGTCACACCACTTCACTGAAGGTGGGGTGACTGAATTTCCCAAATTTACCGGAACATTGAGAGTTACTTATTACAGGTATCTATCGAGTTTCAAGAAAGATAACATAAGAACATGTACAGAGGCCGAATAAAAGGCTGCAGAAGAAAGTTATACGAATAAGAGATTTGGGGAAGACATCAGTTAGGTACTCAACCCTTCTCACAAGTATTTTACAATTCTTTTTTTGATCACGTGATGCCACTGGCTACTTGCCATAGAGCATCCGTTGTATCCCGAATAATCGGTCTCTCTATAAGAAAGAGCAATATTGTTTAATGTATATTACAGACTGTAGTGTACTAGTTTTACCTTTAGTGATATCATAATGCTCTTAATGAGCAATGTTTAATGTACTGAGACTGCGTAATGTCTCATAAAGGGTTTGGAAGTGACACAGTTCCGTTACTTAAACAGTTTCTGAGAGGTGTCGAATCAGTGACTTGATGTAAGATGACCCCTAGCTGTTGAATCAACTTCCGCAACGGGACATCAGTTGACGCTTCCTTATCACGAACGCTATCGTTTATTTCAGCAGGGAGCCGTTTTAAAGGCAAACAACAAACACCTTTTGCATTGGCTGAGCTTCATATTCCACGTCACACTGCGGTATTTGGTAGTCAAACTCGGAGCAAGTGATAGGCATTTTTTATATTTTGCCTGACCTAAAAACCTGTAGGTATGGTCACACCTCGTCACAGTCACAGGGGCATTCGAGGAAGGAAACACACTTGTTTTAAGTACTTCAGCAGCTTTAATCGGAGTTGGCTACATTGTTTGTGGTTATACAATAGGAAACATGTGCAGAGATGTTACAGGATGGCATTAACATTATAAACGATGGGTTGCTAACTCACGACGTACAAATACTGTAGGAAAGTTTATAACAGCAGTAGAATACGTCAGCATTCTATTAAAAACTTTTCACTGCATCAAGACATTTTGTCATTCCCATGGGTATATGGGCTTACCGTACATCTGCTTGGGAAGGATGAAGTAAGGCCGAGTCCCCCCCCCCCCCTAATAATAGCGTTTACCTGAATGTCCTCAAATGATGACACAGGTAAATTAGTTCCAGCAAATAAACGAATAGATGGGCGTGTCTTGGGCTTGTCGAACTTAACAAAACATTCTGTCCGATAAACTATTGCCAGATTGAGGCAGATGATTCTCTGCAAGAAATACGCAATAATGCCAGAATAATCATCATCACTCTTATAAACAAAAGATTGTTTTTAAGTGAAAAGTGTAAACTTAAAATCACCCCAAGAATAGAGAAATTCGCTGACAGAAGAACAAAGTTCACTCTTCTAACGAGGGAAATTTCACTCTTTTTATTTGTAGAGTGTGAACGAATCGTCACCTTTAGTTGACCCAGCTAGAGTGAGAAGAAAAGTTTCTTAAGTCCTTATCCCTTAGATAGCCGGGATTGGCATTCCCCGTACTTGTAAACAGAGAGTTTAAGCTGGTGTTATTTTGAGTCGTTGAATTTTTAGCTTGTACTAAAGCTTTCCGCTCTGCCCGGGCAAATGTATCCCTGTCCAAAAATATCGATTGGTGGACGCTCTGTTTTTCCTATCCCGGTCCTTTACTCCAATGTCCATTCCAATAATTTTCTTCCAAAAAAGTAACGAAACCCAAACATTGACAGACTTTCAAACAGACAGCTTGATGTATGGTTTCAGGTTCCACCGAGTTTGAAAGGCAAATGTTCTGATCTCAGGCTATGTATTGTAAGCTAACTTTTTAACTTGAAGGCATACACCGGTATCCATTACCCCAGACACATTTAATTCTTCCATCCTACTTACTTCTAACCCCCTCCAAATCTGTACAAAATTCATCCCTGTCTAGACAAAATAGTAGCTTATTGCTTTAAAGAATAATCTTGGACAAAACACTTACGTTTGATATGTTCAAAGGAACATATTCTCTTCAAACATTCTTCGAAATTTCCATTCATATCCTATGTTAGGTTCTCAAGGTATCAGCACCTTGAAATTGACAGATTTTTCAAACTGCCAAAAAGCTTACTTGCAGTAAACATTCGCTTTGTCATGGAGTCACATTTGGCTCCCAACATTTTTTTAAAATTTACCACCAATTTATTTTGATACCACAAATGCACCCCGAACAACGAAACTTTGAAACCTGCGCATACATGAGGGACATGAAGGCATTTTTCATCAGTCCAAGATAAAAGAATATAATGGAAAAAGAAAAAAAAAAGTAAATACTTCAAATAAGGGTTTAAGGTCAAATCAAGTTTTGATATGTTACAGGAGTTCTATTGTAATCATCGTTGGAATTTGCGTGGTTGTCACGGTATGAGCAGATGAAGTTGTCACATTTTCAACAAGAATTTGACGAGATTACATATAAACATATCCTCACATTAATGAACAGTCTTTTTCTGTTTTCTTTAAATTTTACAACCGTTGTTTTCCTCAACAATCCAAGGGCGGATATAAGGAAATTTGTTTGGCAGGAAGGGGGGGGGGGGAGGCTCTCCTCGAGACCAAGACGTCTCACATATTATCAGGGGATGTCGTGCGAAAATATTTTAATTTTTTTTGGGGGGGGGGGGGTTGGGGCATGAGAAGTGGTGACTGACTGCCCGAAAGACTAGTTTAAGCGGATCGCCACCATCAGTTGGCACGGAGCGTACAGAAAATTTTGAAGAATCGCGACCTGGCAGATAGCCGGAAATTGCATTTACCAGGCTTGTAAGTAGAATTTAAGCAGTCGTTATTTTGAGCTTTCCTTTTCAATAAAGTCTTCATTTTAATAAAAAGAAATGATCAAATTGCATGATGACCAGAAAATTACCCCGTAGACAGCCGGAAATGGCATTTCCAAGGTTTTTGCGATATTTTCATTTGGAAAACATGAAAATTTACTGCCTTTTCTTTTCAACAGAGGAATCGAATCCTAAAAAATCCTAGTCACACTCTGACTACAGAAGAAATATTTTTTGGAGAATCTCAAATCTCAGTGGGGGGGGGGGGGGGCACACGGGGGCACACGATTTTTCAGGGGGCATGTGCCCCCTGCCCCCCCCCTCGTCGACGTCACTGCATGTGAGATAAAATGAAACCCATAACCATCAAAAGAAAATTTCCTCCCTTGAAGGTTGAACAAGTCTGCTTGTACTTGGTTATTTAAGGTGCAACACAAACATGCTTGTGGTTAAGTACAGTTTTAGACACTTAAATTGTTACAAATTACTTTCTTGTAAAGAAAACAGACCTTGAAGCAGAAAAGTCGGTTACGGAATCTGAACAATATCGACTACATTTTCTATGGAAAGTCTAACTTAACTTTTTCAGAAATGGGTAGTTTGAAAGCTTTTTCTGAAGTTCTCTCTGTGGTCTTGACCTCAAAGTACCGTCCAGTCAGAATCATGACCGCTCAGTTTGCGACAGGAGTGTACCACAAGGACGCCCTCTAATTTTGAAATAATTATGTTTTCTGCTGTAACTTTACTTCTGGAGCTCTGGTGAAAATTAGACTTGGCATATTGTTACTTGTCTTCAATTATAGACCTAATTGGTCAAAATTGCACACTTCACAAACTTCAAGATGTAAATTAGGTCAAAGGTCAGACTAATATTGAAAGTAAGTCTCTCGAGATACACTTTGGAGTTGTGAAGGTGACTTAATTTTCTTATTGCATATAGTTCGTAAGTTCTTTAACTTCAACCAAACTATAGAAAGGCTATGAATACTTAATACCAGATCAAATATAAAGTTATATTTTTGCGTCAGATGGTTTAAATGGAGGAGCCACAGACACATAATAAGGAATTTTTAAAGTGTTGCGGGTACTAAGTATTGTTTTCACGTTGTATGATGATTAGTCTACAGTAATTCTTTTAGTATAGCCCTGACACCTGCAAAGTTATGTAAGTTACCGTACTGTATTGTCTCAAAATACGTGAGAGTTTGCTTTCATTTTTATTGTGTGCTGTATAATATTATTACATGTAAACACTTTAACTTTATTCAATGGTCACTTTAATGTATGCATAATAAGACAAAAACAGACAGAGAAATCGCAAATTCAAATAGCTCAGCAAAGAAAGTTATTGAAACTTAAACGTGTAGTGCGAACACTGTTTGTTTTATAAGCTACAATTTTCGTAAATAGTATCATATTCCCTTTACAATAAGTATTGTTTCATTCTTGAGTGAATGGATTGTATTATAATTTTTGTCCAAGAAGTCTGTTGTTTGTTTTTTTATGTTTTATCACAGAATGGACAGTAGGCAATCGATAACGCGATGAGACAACAACTGAATATATATGGTGACCCGATGAAAACGTTCTAAAAACCTCCTGGTGAATTTTTACCAAGTTCCGGGTCAGTGTACCCGTTACACAATGTGCATACATTTATCCAGAATTCTCATTTAGATTGACAAAAACACCCTGGTTAAAACTAGAAATATTACAAGCCATTTCTTATAAATTCACCAGTTTAGTGGTTAATTTGAATAAGAATTCCCTTTTAAATTAACGAAGTTTTCATAGTTGGCATGATGACTCATGATTTGGTGAAATTTGATTTTCCTTTAAAACTATGATGTAGTTGTATATAAGCAGCTCCAGCTTGGGGAATCCAAACTACTGATATACTCACGTGGTGTACTAGGTACTTTCTGGCTTTAAAGATTGAAACCTTCTGAAATATGACGTTTATGTTGCCTTGACAGTTGAGTTATAAAACAAGTTTATTCTATGGTAAAAAACTGTAAGCATATCAAATGTTTAAAATTTAAATGTACCTCCTTTTTTCACTCTGAAATCAATTGGGTAAACTTTTAGATATGTATGTAATGTTCAGAAAAGGTTTTGCAAATATTTACGTTATTTGAAGTTTCTCCAGGTAATTGTTCAATTTTAACCCCAATCAAGAGTCATTCTTGTCTTCTCCTGGTAATGAGTAATATGCTATTGACATAGCGACCCAACTTATACAGCTAACAACAGTTATCAAGTTGCTTTTAGGGTAATATCTCTTGGCAACGACCATGTTGTCACATGCTCTTAAATTTACTGAATAACGTTCTCAGTACGAGGATGAACACTGTTTATCAAGAAATTTTCTATTCAGCTAATGATTGAGTTAAAGGTAGAGTGACATGTCAGCAAAATGTCCTGACTTCACTTGACGGTTTAAGAGTAAACTTTTCTAAATTAACGGAACATCATTTGGATTAATTTCAAAATCGTTTTTTTTTTTTCATGATTAACCTCTTAAAAGTTATATGCAAAAATATCCATGTGGAGTGTTGCACAGTGTTAACATTTCTTTGGTTAATCCTACAGTAATTACCTTTTAATTATTCTTCATATAGTTTATGTTTTGGGTAATTGATACCAATGATTTTCAAGGACGCAGTTTAAACGTTAAAATAAAACCCCCAGGACAGACTAATATAACAATTGTCCTTGAAATTATGATGGTAAAATCAAAGGAAAACATTAGCCATATGGCATGTTCCTCTCATGAAATTCGAGATTTGCATATTGAGCTCATATTTATTAATGATTTCATGCAAATTGAATATTGCCCGTAAATTTTTGATCAATTTTTGATGGATTTAAATGGGAACTGCGTTTTTTTTTTTTTTTTGGGGGCGGGGGGGAGGGGGGTTCAATGCTTTATACATCGAATTCCCAGTATTGTCATTTTCATGTCACACGAGCTCTAATTACTAACCTTACCCCTTACTTTAGCAAATACTGCAATCGATGCAATACTAATGCCTAACAACCAATCAAGAAATATCTTGCCTAACAGTGTGCATCAGCTGGAAATTTTCAACGGAGAAGAACTTACACAAATATTACAGTATGCAAATCACAAGGAACATTGTGCCATTGTTCTTGGTACTTAGTATAAACAATGCAGTAGGGAAAGCTATTAAAGGCATATTTTCATCATCCCAAACAGTTCCAATTCTCCCAACCTACTGACTTCTAGCCCCTCCCACATTTATCTAAAACTCATCTCTATCCAGACACAATCCTTGTTTATTGCTCCATGGCTTGTCCCAGTGGCCATACAAGTCCATAATGTGTAATCAAGACACTCTCAGTGCCCTTGCTGTGTAATTTAGCCATGATGCATTGTCTGAATGTGATGCCAATCAAAGAGCTGTACCAATTGAGAGTTTTGATATATGTATACTGAAACTGTAGTTTAGGGTGACGAATGACTGCCTTTAAGCCAGTGAGTCAAAACTGAAAAAAAAAAAAAAAACTGTGGCCTGCTCGATTTGAACCAATTGGTTGGAAACTGGGCCGTAAGACTCCATGTCACCTAACCTAACCTAAAAGGAACACAGTAGTCAGAATATGTTTGGTTTTGACCGCTGAATGATAACTTCCAAAATTTTTGTTTTTGCTAATCGCCGTTGATATAACCCACAATGTTTTCTTTCAAATATTTTCATAACTCTTTGTTTCTTTCTGTATTCAGTTGGTCCATCTTGTTTTCACTTCCAACAACCAGTGTATTCAAGATACTGTCAAGAAGTGTATGACGATCGCCTTAAAAACCAGGACGTAGTTTATTTGATCACACGCGATGGTTACCTTGAATACTATGAAGTATTCTACGATGATACAATAGATTATGGAGGCTGGACGGTAAGTTTTATGACTTAAGATTTATTGAGCACATTAATACCAAGCTATAAAATGCAACATATTAACCGCAGTCTATTCTTAAATGTTATCATCCGTGATTGCAAAATATTTACACAACTCATACGGTGCGCTTAAGTTGGTCATTGTAGGCATTATTCTGCCCTCATTAACATTTGTTCGAATGTGGCATAGTTGTCGTTGTCCCGATGTAATTCAAAATTTTTATGTGCGTGTTATCACAACAAATTGGGTTCAACAATCTATGTACAGATACATAAAAGGTGAACTGTCATCGGGTAAGCTGATGTTTCCCCGCACGTTTCATTGGCATTGCCGAGATACAATGTAAAAACTTACTTTTATTCTTTTCATTTCGTTTCGTTTAGTTTATTCTTCAATTGAAAAACATAGACGTATAGACATAAAAAGAATTATTTATAAGTAATTGACCCTTCATCAAAAAAAAAAAAAAAAAAAAAAAAAAAAAAACCTGAGCCAGATTAAGCTAAAAGCCTTTCCGATCTGATTCAATCTTCAGTTTTTGTTTGAAAACAATACATCATGCAGCTATGTACGAAAGTGCATCAATTAAACATAAGGAATATAAAGTTAATAGAACAAAAGAAGCAGATTAAGAAAGATACAAGGAAAATAAGTGTTTTTTTTTAAATACTTCTTGAAGAAATTAATATTAGGGGCATTTCATGATTTAGTGTCAAGGGAATTCCGAAGGTGTACACCATGAATTCTCACATGAGCGTGGGCAAACATTGCTCGTGTGAAAAGTATCAGATTTTCTCTTCCCCTTGTGGGATAGTTGGGTGCTGTTTGGGTGGGAAAGGAATTAAAATTATGGGGGAAATTAAGCCCTTGGAGCGGAAGAAATCTTTTCGTTCAGCTCATCGCTACAAAAAGAAAAGAAAAACATCTGAGGGGCAGCGGCCTGGGGGGGGGGGCGGCAACCACGGAGGCGCTACTCAGGCTAGGGGAAAGTTGGTCACTTGTGGTGTCTAAATAGGAAGATGCCTCACTGGTATTTTTGCTGGTCTTATTAAGTAAGAATATTAAGGGTATGGAAGTACGGGAGTGTGTGGGTGTAAGGTGGAACACTTTAGATTCAAGAGACAACCCGCGTTTGGAGAACAAAGAGTTGTTGTCAATTAAAGATTGGGAAGAACCGTCCCAGAGTAAAATACGGTAAGTAAGATGAGGGGTTATTAGAGAATTATAAATAGTTAACAAAATTTATAACCCGACTCTCACCAGGAAGGTTCTAGGACCGATTCCCCTGCAGGCCGAGTCAGACAACAGACTCTAAAAATGAAACCTGTATACTGTCATTTTGCTTCATTCTCAGTATAAACGAGTTGCTAGCAACTCCCTGGTGTAAGCAATAAAGTAGGGATAACAATAAAGTGCTCCACAACTGAAAAGCACCATGAGTGTGGCTAGATGAAACCAAAAATATTATGTGGAAGGGAAAATTATGTCTAACTTATGAACTTATACCATCTTTCGGGGTCCGAATTGTTCTTGCCTGAAATAACCAACTGCCCAGTTTCAACTGAGGTTACACAGAATTATAGTACCAATACACTAAAGTTAGCATAATGCTTATCTACGAAAATATTCAAGGGGGCTATTTCAGGCTCATTCTTTCCCTCACGACACAAATCCAAGTACACGAACCTCGTATGATATTAAGTCCGGGTGAATAATCAAGAGGGAGGGAGCCAAATCCCTTAGGCTTCTTCCCGGACTGGCAAAGACGTACGAGGCAGGGACAGGGAGCGCAGGGTGTTCAGTTGCTGTGAGAAATACGGTAGTTTGCCATTTATCCCGAAAGAGATGTTAGGGGGAAAATAATTAACATACATGAGTTCGAGCAGTCACAGACAATTTCATCAATTCAGCGGATCCTTAATTAAGCCAAGTGTCACAACAGAGAAGCGTTGACATATTTTCAATTCCGTTGTTTAGTTTCCTCAAAAAAAAAAAAAAAAAAAAAAATCAATACCATTTAATACAACAGTGGTTATAATTTTCTGATCTCTTAGCATGTTCCTGATTTTTTTCTTTTTGCAAACCAAAGCTAAACTTATAGAGAGCATGTTTAGATTCTCTTTACCAGCATGGACGCAATTTTCGGCCACCTGAGGGGTCGCGATCACTTTCAAAATTTTCTCAACATTGTGCACTAACAAATGGTGGCGCTCCGCTTAGTCTTTCGGGCAAAATTATATTTTTCGGGTCAAAGTATTTTTAACAACTACCTAATCACGTTGCAATTCCCGAACTTACATTGAAGTGAAAATTTTATTCAGCGAAGATAGCGACTGCTTAGATTCTGTGAGTCTTGAAAATGCTGTTTCCAACCATCTGAGGGTCTGATTTTTTTAACTTTTCTCTACGCTCCGCGCCAACTAATGATGGCGGTCCGTTTATATAAACTCTATGACATAATAACGTTTTGTGGACAAGAAAAAACCGCAAACTAAAACGCTCCCGTTCGCCTATACCGATCGATGCTCTTCTAAATTGACTCCTACAGGTACCGTATGCGAATTAAATGACAATTTATACTTCGAAAGGTAGCGTTCACGGAATAAGACTGCATGTAAAAACACAGAAATTTCAGTTTAATCCCAATGAACCACCTCAATTCAACTTTTAATACTATTCCCGTCAAAGTCGAAAATAATGCACCATTTTGCATATAGGCTCCTCGAAACCGCCAAAAATGTTCAAAGGGGGAGGGGGACCTCTCCCCTTAGACTCCTCCCCAGGCCGGATCACTGAACACACTACATGTCCCCCTTCAGAGAAATTCCGCGTATGCCACTGGTACGTCCCCATTACCCTCTTTCTTTAAGTACAGCCCCCCTTTTTTGAAATGTCTAGATCCGCTCTTGGAGTGTACATTGAATTTACTCGAAGAGTGTCAAATAAAACTGAAAATTGCCATTCCCATACAAGTTATTTTTAACTAGAATTTTATAAAGTTAAAAATGATGGCATTATTTTCTGGTCTCATATGATTTCTGAGGGGGACGTGACAAGCCATTATCCCGCTAACCTATAGTACCGTATATAATCCCCCCCTCTCTCACACACACACATACACGCATTCACCAGTCAAGAATAAAGAGACAAATGCATTTACTATACTGCCTATGATTACACATAAAGGATAAAGCACACCCTACAGGTATTAACTATCCTGATACCAAGAAGCTAATCTATAGCTCCCTTATAAGACCCATTTAAAGAAATTGGGGTGGCACCTAATCACGGGAAAACACGTGCTAGAATTATGATGAACACGTCCTTTTCCGCTAACCCAAATCGTGAAGCAGATAAGGATTTAGAAGAGGTGTACTCGATGGTTGCCCCCTAAAAAATCCCAAGGCTTA
Source organism: Holothuria scabra (assembly GCA_037179385.1). NCBI lineage: Eukaryota > Metazoa > Echinodermata > Holothuroidea > Aspidochirotida > Holothuriidae > Holothuria > Holothuria scabra. Next base: position 49,347,057 of record CM074191.1, read on the forward strand.
TTTTTTACCATCGTTGATGGATTATTTTGCTTTCTTGTTTAAACAACATGTTGCATTTTCTTAATTGGAAAGTTTAAGCAAAAATTATTTTTACATGTGAAAGAGGAACTTAATCTACCCTGTGTGGTCAAATTTCCATTTTAATCGGACATGTATTTCTCGAGTAACCAACAGATGAAGTTACAAGATTTGTTTCCCAAAGTGAGATTGAAGACAGCAGAGGTTATACCACTTCTCCACATTGACAAGGAGCGCTTTGGTTCCCTTTGTTTTTCGGACTGTTGTGTTGACCATGACGTTAATAGGAAAATGACTTCCCTTCCCATCGGGTTTGAAAAGTTAAGAAAGTTCTCATGCCACTCATGAAAAACCGTTTAATTTTAAAGAGAAACAAAATAGCGTCCATTAATGTGGGGATATGTCATATGCGCTTGCAGGGGCGGGATTTGATCTCTGAATGTGGGGAAATTTTGGCAGACTACCAAACGGCGCCGAAAGCGCCGCGGGAGCGCCAAGCTCCCCCTAACGACCTGGGGTCCAGGGTCAGCCTTAGAGCCGTTTGTTGGGTCCAGGGGCAAAGCCCTGGTGGGGTTCCAAGGGGAGAAGCCCCGGGAAGCTCCTGGGTATTTACGAAATTTAAGACATTAAAATGATGCATTTTATCTTCAACTTTAAATTACATAAGATGGGCACTCAACAGAACACAAATATTTGTCTTTCTTCAATTATATTCGTACTCCGTATGATAAAGGCGGCCGGAATCGATAATGCACAGGGTGCGGGGAGGGAGAATGGATTACTTAAAATTGAGGTTCTTCAGGGGCTCCCTCCTTGGTGCCCCAGATTTTCTTTTCAAAATGCTAGGGGGCTTTTCATGTGATGTGAATTCAGCCCTTGTATATGTTGGGACGCGCAAAGCGCGCCGAAAAAAATTAAAGTTCAAGACATATCAGTAATGAAACTGAATGAAAATTAAAGAAAGGACGGGCCACTTTTAACCTTTGCTGAATAACGGTGGACCCCTAAAGACATTCTTATTAAAGCACAAACATACTCTGTTTTCCTTTACAGTCTTTTTCAGGTGACTTTCACAGAGCGTTACCTGTAAAGGGGCGAGAGGAGCGCGCCCAAAAAATGAATTTCTACTTTATCTCAATAGTGAAATTGAAATAAAATTAGATAAAGAGTGGTTCCGTTTCACTACAGCTGAATAAGGGTGACCCCTGAGGATATTTGTACGAAGCAAAAACTTCCCGTTCGTTTCCTATAGAGTTCTTTTCATGAGATTTTTTTTTTTGTAGAATCCTTATCTGTGATGGGACACGCAGAACACGCCGAAAAATAGACTTTTGAGACATCTCAATAGAGAAATTAATGGAAATTAGAGAAAGGGTGGCCTCTTTTCACTTCAGCCGAAAAGGAGAGAAGCTCCAGATTAGGGTCAAATAAGATCATCGTCCTTTCAGAAAGCTTGGGGGCACTTGGTCAGAGAGGAGGACAAGAAGGCAACCGTTTCGCTGTCTCCCCTCCTCACTAGTTACAGAAGACCTTTGGATGTGTACGGCCCGGGCACTGATGATAAGTTTCAGTGACAAAGGAAGAGGTGTTCTACAAGAAATAACCCCGATTCCTGAGATATTTAAAACGGGTGCACGAGAAGCGTGTCGAAAAAAAAAAAATAAATAAAAAAAAAAAATAAAAACAGCGTTGAGACATTTATTGGAAGAATATTGTTTTTATTTAGTTTTCAATGCAGTGCATGCCCTGTTTAGACATTATACAACTTGATTAAATATCACTCGCGTAGCTCTACCAGTTCCAGTTTGCATTTTGTAGAAACCCAACCAGACTAAGACGTAAAAAAAACTAAGTTCTGGAAAAAAAGCAATGAGGGAAAAGGCCCCGTTCCTCCCCTCCCGTAATCACGCCTATTAAAAATGTAACAACTGCACCTGCCCATATCTTGAGAACCACACATCGAATTTCAATGAAAATTTCACCAAAATGCTAAATATAATTACCCCTCTAACATATCAACACTTGATATGACCTCAAACTCTTCTTTTAAAATCGTTACAAATTAAAAGCAATTTCAGAACCTGCACAGTTTCACAGTTTTAGATGACATAACAATAGGATAATATGAAAGACTTTTATGAACCATTGGCGTGTGAGGCAGGAGGAAGACTGCTCCCTAAACTTCCACGAGACCTGGATTTCCAACAGGGGTCTGGAGAAAAAAACCAACGATTTCAATCTTTCAAATTTGGTTTCTTCAAGAACACAGTAAAATTTTGAGCATATCCAAATCATTTAAAAATTTGCTTAAAAAGTAAAAAATATCTTAGTCATGGATATATTTCAAAGAGAGATCAATAACGTTATAAAATTTCGGAACGCAATATGACAGCTCATGGAAGAAACATTTTTATTCAGTCACTCTTCTTAGTCTTGCACAGCACTTTGATTGAAATGGTAGAATATTCAAACGAAAGTTGCAAAAGAGGGTTGGTATGGTTTCAGTTATTGCTATAGATATCCTGGACAGACGGGAGGGAAAACATTTGTATCATGGTCCTAGGGGGTGGGTGGGGATGCATGGGGCTCAATCAAACCCTAGTTTGGTCCCAAATTTCCATTTCCTATGGGCAAATCTAAAATTGCACTGCGACAAAAGATCGTTGTTGCCACAGAGTGTTAGCTAAGGTTTACGAATTGAGGCTTTCCGATTACATTTGTTTTGTGAGTCATTCTCTGTGTAAAGCTTTCTGATATTATGGTCCGCCCAACACGCGTAAGGCCCGGGCTCGATTCCCAGGTCTAGTCATACCAGAGACCCTGGAAATGGAACCTACTGCCGTTGTCCGTGATGCTCCGCATGATAAGCAATGGAGCAGGGAAAACAAGCCAGTGAGCCGCAACTGGAAAAAAGGCCGTGGCCGACTCGACTTGAATCAATAGGTTGGAAACGGAACTGGGCCGCAAAATACCATCTAACTAACAACTGATATTATGGTGGCAGTCGCTAAGTCGTTAAGTCGTCAAGTTGTCAACATGTAACGGCCTTTGATTTAGTTTAAGCTAAAAAATGACGTGATATCAAATTTAAACCTATCCATTGAAAAAAAAACAGCTTGATTTCCTTATTCAGCAATGAGTATTTGCCGTACTTTTATTAAATTTATCCTGCTTACGGAAACTTCAAATCACCTCAAAAGTGAAACACCTATCAACAATTAAAACACACCTTGCTATCTTTTCAGCACCTACTTTTGAAAGTGTTCTCTTAGTCTAAATTCAGAGGTGAATTTCTAAACGTCGGTAGTTGAACATCTCCAGAAAGTGAGGTTTAAGAAAGTCTTCTTTAGTACTCCATCTCATTCACAGCACAGTTTCAGGGGTTTGCAGCTCTGTTTTAACCATAACCGCACTGACTTAGGAGTAAGTCATGATTACTTGGTTTGGAGAGATCGTGTTGACAGTGGGCTTATACTGTGCTTTATCTTCTTGTCAGTCCGTAAGTTGGTACAACACTTTTGTAACTCTAATTTCTACTTGCTTTCCCTTTATTTCGACAGTCAAACAGAACTATTTTCAAGATTTTGAATTTGTTAGTCTAACTTAGATGAGATTTAACGGCGTGCCAAATCGAAGGTGTTATAGTGTCATCTGGATAGGAGGTCGCTTCTTACTACCGGGGGAAAAATACACCCATTCCACGGGGGGGGGGGGGGGGAGATGAGTCATTTTTTCTGTGATTATACTTGTGAGTTTCTTCAACGTTGGCGAAGCCAGAGGAAGGGAGCAAGCCAAATTCAAAATTGACTATTTTGTAATGGAACAAACAAACGATTGACTTCAAATGATGATAATGCTGTACCTTATTGCACCAGAGAATAGTCAAACACTAAAAAAATCTGAAATGCGGGGGGTTGGGGGGGGGGCAGTCCCTCAACTTGATTCCCTCGCTAGACCCGCAATCAAACCCTGTAAATGGCCATCCAAAGTTAAAAGAATCGTCATGGTGGCATCGCCACTTTTTTCAGTACAATGCTGAAAGATTGACTACATTAAGAAACAAGGGTCTATTAGTAACAAAAGACACCAAATTGGTCACTTTGTATATTTTCTAATGTATTCTCGTGTGAGACTGTTCAACTATCCGAGTCAAATCTGATCGCGAGTCACGAGTTTTAAGTTTTAAAATTTTTCGTCATCACAATTTACTATTTTTTATAACCCTGAAAAGATCCAATAAAATTTTGACATCTTAGTTTTGCCTTGCTTTTGTTAAAATAAAAAACCTTGGAAAACCCTTGGTGTCCATGAGAGAATCCACTCCCTTGTAGCGTGGACAAACTTATCCTGTCCTTGAAGACCTTGCTTGTTACACAACTAACAAAAAGCAGGGAGCTGCTAGTCCTTAGCAAAGACTAGCAACTCCCTGCAAAAAGCAACACTGCTGTAAGCTACATGGTCCACTGACCGCCTATTGTTGTCTACGCTTTCCATTTGTTGTAAAATCGGCCGAGTGGTTACTCTATCGGCTATGTCATGACGTCCGCTTTCAGGGGGCAAAATTGTCTAATGCATTTTACACAGCCAAGTATTTTAAAGCAAAGTGATTTTATTTACTCTTATATATGAATTGAATTAAATTTGCTAACCATTATTGACAGGTATCTATCAGTCTTAAAATCGGGTAAAAATGATAATAAATGGTTCTATGATTGGTACTGTATATTGTGTTATTGAAGGTGTTACAGTAGGTTTTTAGGAACTAAACACAAATTGGCATCAGTATTGGGTTGGCCATTACATAATACCCCTCTGCCTCTTGCTATCCTGCACATTGGTTATCAACCAATTTCCAACTTCTAGGTGAACGAATTACACAACCATTATTGGGAAAAATTGATCCAGTTTGTGTAATTCAGATATGTGTCCAATAGTCATTGAAATTTTTACCTAACTGTTCTCTCCCACGGAATAATGCCTTTGACCAATTGGACGATATAATTCATGCATAGAAAGTATAATTTCTAGAACCGTCATTGTTTCACATTTTGTCCTACGACCTCTATTGACTGGTTATTTAGAATCCTGCATTTATTGTTTAATTACTGACAATTTATTCTCCAACACACCGCCCAAGCATTAATGATTTGAAGAAGCCACAAGAAAGCCAATAGAGAGTAAACACCCCAAAGGATATCGTTTTGGGTGGTAGTAAAGAAATAAACCACACTTGTCTGATTTTTATTTCAGAATAACTCATCTCGACTCCAAACTTGCAAGAAATAACGGACTCGGCTTCGTCTCGTCCATTAATTTTCCAAATTTGGATCCTCGGTGGTTTATTCAGTGACAGTATTCCAGCAAATTCAGTTTATTCCTTCAATAACTACCTTTATCCAAGGCATCTATAGAATGAAATTTGCTAGGATTAGCACCTTCATTGGATTTACCTGGCTTTCTTTCTCCTTCGCTTGTACTCATATTTTCAAGTATTCTCGTATTTAAGAGATCCATTTGTCCTTTAAGGTGGATCTAGTTGCAGGCTGCAATGTTTTCTGTATCCTTGGTACCCATGTTCCAGGCTATTTCACAGCCAATATGGTTTTCTTTCTTACAAGTTATTTTTACGTACCTAATGTTAATACGATAACTTTGTCAAGGAAATAACATGCACGCAAGACTGTTATAACTACACTTCTACCACATCTCTGACGACTTTTGAATGTTTGGAGGTAAAAAAAAAAAAAAAAAACTTTGAAAATTGTGTTTTTAATGGTGCAGTTGTTTCTTAATTCTTTCATCCAGGACAATGAAGGAATAGCCAAGCAAACTGTCCAAGGTACGTGCTTCCAACTAATGATCATTTTAAAAGAGATTCCCGCTTTTAATGGCACTTCTTATTTATAATGTGTGACTTGAAAACCGACATTTGTAAAGTCAAGGCTAAAACATCGATTTTGCTTTCACTGACAGGCGCTGCTCAGAATTATTCGTTTGAATGTTAGATAAAATTTCGTTTGATAGAGACTGGGGTTATTTGTAATAGATACCAGAGAGGATAACATCAATTTATGAATTCACGTTACTTTAAAACGGGACACATGAGGAAGAAGGTAAAGTTTTCTGTAACATACAACTTAATGTCAACTATTCTAATGTACCTTTCACGTCATGCCAATGAAAACTACTTTTATGATTCATACAAGGTACTAACACCGTGTCAGTCGGGGTAGTATATAATTTACTTAATTTGTGACCCATACAGCCTCAGAAGTTACATGTAATCACTGTAAACGGATGGTTACCAGACTAAGTCGCCTTTGCATGCTTGCACGTCTGTTTTTGAAATAGCGTCATAACAAAGGTTTATACAAAAAATGTATAAGTATGTAACGAGAGAAATGGGATATGGTGGGTCCAGCATAATGTTTATTTCTGTAACTTTCTATAGAGTCAGTATATTTTCATTATCAACAACCTGAATATCCACGAGATTGTGAGGAGGTATTCGACCAATGCTCTGAAAATAATACATCGGGAGTTTATTGGATCAAACCAGATGGCTACTACGAACCGTTTGCCATCTACTGCGATAACGATAGACATACAGGACAATGGACGGTAAGTTAGAGGGCTGTTTTTAAACTAAAGTGACTATAACAATTAACTGTTACATACTGCGTCTTATACCTCCAATGCGTCCTATGCATTAAATTGTTCAAAGACCCTACATTTTCGTTTATAACTTACGCCATTTCTTGTGCTCAACTTTGATGAAGGTTCTGCAGGGTAATAAAAGTGATAATTATTCTACTACTTACGCTCTAAAAACAAAAGTGTTATTTGGTCACTCTCTAATAGAGTGAAGAGTGTGAAGTCACTCTATTAGAATGTTACTTTACTCGAAGAATAGTGAAGTTCTCTCCAAGAAAATGAAATGCACTTTAAAAGAATGAAAATAAACTCTTGAAAGAGTACCCTTAGGGATCACTCTTTTAAGGTATGGGCCCTGTATGCACTCCATCAAGACTCATCATTCAAATGGAGTGAATTTCACCCTTGTTGGGGTGAAACTCTGCTCTTTTGGAGAGATCTTTATCATTGTCACCCTTCTAACGGGTGAAACCCCACTTTTGTCTTTTGTATTTTTAAAGTTTAACATTTTATCGCAACTTCACATAGATCGACATTTTTGTGTGAACAATATCATGCTTTTAAACAGTGGGTAGCTACGGGGGGAGGGGGGGGGGGGTTGGTAAAAATTCGGAAATTTGCCATTGTAACACCAGTCAACTACAATGTGGTTTTTCCAACTTTTTACACGAATCTCAGGATTCTCTCCAATGAAAGCTCCATTTTTGTAATTATTTGTTTCAAAAGTGCAAAATCCACGCTCTTTGTGAGGAACAATATGCAGTCGCATTCGCTCATAATCAATTTGGTAAAATTTTCCGAACTCTGGAAATGACAAAATCACTGGATCATGAAGTGATATCGACATCTACAGTGCTAATTTCATTAATTTTCTTTCCAAGTTCCGTATTTTTTCCAATATAAGCCCTTTACTCTTGAAATGTCATCGAAGGGCCTCAATTTACAGGCTTCTCCAGACATGTACTCACTTGAAAAAAAACAAAAAAAGTCGGAAAGTTTGGGTGCTTGACACCCACCTCCCACATCTGGAAAAATGTCAAGCTACGTCACTGCTTCTTAATATTTCTTATAGTTCTTAATTAGACATAGTCTTTTGTCTTTAGTAGTAATATATCTATGACAGAAATTCCTTTTTTTGTTAATACTAAGATGAATTTATTTACCTGATTTCTTAGGTATTTCATCGCCGGGAAAGTGGAGGCATTAATTTTCAGCGAAACTGGACTGACTACAGAACTGGTTTCGGCTTTCTACACAACGAATTTTGGTTGGGATTTGAAAAACTATCATTTCTTTCCAACCAAAAGCAGTATCAACTCCATATTGACGTAGTAAATGCTGACGGATTGTCGTTTTATCTCAGTTATGACGGATTTCGCATCAGCGATAGTCTTGGCAACTTTTCGTTGTCCAGTCTTGGAAATTACAGTAGTTCGGAAAGTAAGTATCGAACTGTTCTTCTGTAGCTTTTAAAAATCAAATGTTAGTAATTTTTGATTCTGCGGCTGAAAAAAACTTCTTTTGATTATTAAAGCAGAAATTTATCACCCCTTACAACAATTTTACCGGTTATCTACAAAAATGATTTAATTATTTGGGATAGCTCTTTCATTAACATTTAATTCCATAAATGAAAGGTAGCTCACATTACCCACCATGCACCGAAAGAGCTTTGGTAATAAATGCTCACATTTTATGCTCACCATGTTCTGAAGCAGTAAACAGGGATTGTGTCTGGACAAGAATGAATCTAAGATAGTTGTCGGTGGGGTAGAAGTAAGCAGGTTTGGCGGTAGGACCGGAGCTGTCTGGGGTGATAAATAACTGCCAATTTTTATAAAAATTGTATGCGGTTTGTTTGACTAGAATTAAGTACTGCTAATTATCAAACATTCTATTTTACAGGTCCTTTTGTCACGTGGTGTCCAGATAATATGCTTTATGGTGAATGCACCTGTGTAAAAACATGTGAGGATCCAGAAGGGAGGTATGGTTGTCATCGAGAACTTTGTGTGGATTTAGACAATTGTTTCTGTCCAGATGGTTTTTACATGAAAGAAGGAAGATGTATCCCTCCAGAGGAGTGTGATTGTTTTGAAACCAGGGAAGGTGTTATCCCTGTAAGTAAAGAAAAGCTATTACATTTTACGGGAAAAAAAAAAACTGTTCGATAAGCATCCTTACTTAATAAATAAGGAAATATAGTTATACAGTCTAAAAACAAAAAGAGTGAAATTTCACATATTACAAGAGTGCAAGTTTGAAATTTCATACAAAGAGGGCGGAAATTCATTCCAAAGAGAATAAAATTTTACTCTTCAAGTTGACGGATTGCACCCAGGAACCATTCTTTCAAAGGCTTGATCTCTGCAGGCACTCGTTAAAGACTGAGTTCTCAATTTTCTTGGAGTGAATTTCACTGTTCTCTGAGTGCACAAACACTCTAATGGAGCGAACTCACCCTCTTTGTTCCATTAGACAGTTTGTTTTCAGAGTGCACGCAATCTAAGTCAACCCTTAAGGAAAAAGTATTTTCACGTGGCTTTTGGTTTGTTTTGAAATTAATGAAAGAATTTCAAGAATTTCAAGAATTTCTGTTTGAATGTTTATTGATTATGTTTATGATGTGTTTTTGTTGCAATAGAGTGAAGGTTTTTACTATAATGGCAACTGCTCCAGAAGATGTGTATGTGAGGAAGGTACTGTAACATGTGAAGATAACTTCCATTGTAACGTTAATGCAGTATGTCAAGAAAGAGACCACCTGCGGCAATGCTTCTGCCTGGATGGTTTTATCGGTGATGGAATTAATTGCACAGGTCCAGTTACTGATTGTCAGGATGTTTTCAATGCTGGATATAATGTTAGCGGTGTCTATACCATAATTCCAACCGACTGGCCTGGTGCTCCTATTGAGGTATATTGCAATATGACTGAAGACTCAGGATGGACTGTAAGTAAAGTTCGGCGACTTGTTTCTTTTAAAAATAAAAAGGTCTTATTGCTTTTTAACTGCATTCTGCTCGACTGAAAGATTATTTACCAACCAATGACTTGAGTAAAAACCAAAGAGAAAGAAAGAGAAAAAAGTTAGAGGAAAAGAAAAAACGAAAGCCGCACTCTAAGAACAGGTGTTTAGGAATTCATCGTTTTTTAAACACTTTTTGCCAAATTTTGTGAACACTTTTAGATGTTAAATACATGTGTATAATTCCTACACATTTCACTTTAAAGCATATTGCTAAACATGTAGTGTTTAACGGCTAAAGAAATTTAGAATTTAAACGTGTTCACAATGTGGAGACAAAATAAGTGGCTAATTGCTAAACACGTTTATCGTAGTGATAAAACTTTCAGACTTTACCAACCTATAGAAAATGGTTAAATTTCACAGAGGAATCAAATCAGTTATAATTGTGACCACCAATTGTTACTGATAGGTGACGCGGATATCTGGATAATTTAAACAACAGAATAGTTGGCTACTCTGTGACCAATCCTGGTAAACTCTTTATCTTTTTATCATGAATATACAGCAGTTCAGCTAAATATAATGTCTTTAACTTCATCCCGCGCCAATGATCATTTTCCAATTTAGTTTTTTGATTATTAATTAAAGGTATTTCAGCGACGTGTGGATGGCTCTGTAAATTTTTACCAAAACTGGATCACTTATAAAGATGGCTTTGGTTCTCCTTATAACGAATTTTGGCTGGGAAATGAGCAACTTTTTTACATGACCAAGACGAAAACTTATGCTCTCAGAATAGACATAATACTAAGCGATGGTCAGTTCTACTATTTAGAATACGATTCATTTCGAGTAGGAGACATTAACAGCAAGTTTCAACTTACACTGGGAGGATTCTCTGGAAATACAGGTTTGCATTTATGAATATTTTATAGCTTCATTAAAACGCCTAGACTAGCCATTTCCTATACGTGACTTCTTAAGCAGAAAATGTGTGATTTTCTAAGGATTACACTCTAAACCGGTTTTTAGGAATTAAATCGTTTTATAGAGAACAAATATCTGCCTACTGTTTGTTATCACATACAGCTGTACAGATTGTAATTTTTGTGTCTAATTCCTTGAACGTTACGCTTTTAAACACATTTTACTTCTAAACATTTACGTGAGGGCAAAATAAGTGTTTGATTGCTAAACTTGTTTTTAGAGAGCAAGATCATTTTTACAGGCAGAATGAGATAGTTTGTAGGAACCTATCTATTTGCATTCTTGTACAGTTAATAGAATGAACGATGTTTGGAATTATTATGACCTTATGAAACTCTGTAACCCCCAATTCCACGAAAACTTACCTTGTTGCCTTGTCAGAACCTTTCCGATGGATCAACGATATAAAGCAGTCCTTTTTAGGAGTTCTACGAGTTTCTAACCCCAACTAAGGAAATCGTTTAAACAGGATTAGTAACTAAACATATCGTGTTCAGGAATTAAGAAAGGGAATAGTTAGGAATGAAACGTGCTTAGAATTGAAATGGGGGTCAAATGTAAAAATACGGCATCACTGGAGTCAAGATATCGTTGACAGGAATAGTTGCAGTTTTCGAATGATATGCATTTAATTGGTCCATGCACAATGGAATACATGCCCTATTTCCCCTAGAATTTATGAGATCAAAAAATTAAGAATATTGTCTGATAAAATCTTATATATGTTAAAACAAGGATTCTTTTCAGATATTACAGAATGTTGCATCTGTCCTCATTGCTCATTCTTAACATGTGCACTTGCGTTATAAAAATTCTTGTTTAAAGAAAGCAAGAAAAATATTCCAAAAGAGAAAAAACTACAAAGTGCAAAAATACAATATATAGGAACATCATATACTAAACTGTAAATTGAAGAACAAGGTGCCTCACGATTTAGAATAGGTATGATTTAACCAGTAAAAAGTTTTTTGCTAACATAGTTGTTCTGTTATTTGTAAAAGGGAATTAGCAAACAGCTTCACAAAAGTTAATCAATTTCTCGTTAACAATTCAGCTGCAAATTATCTAGTCCACATCAAAGAGAAATTCGGACCGGTCCAAGCTACCCGGAGAAATTTCGACTTCATCAGACCATATTAAGGTGTTACCTGAAATATTTCTCCCGCCATATTAATTAATCCATATGACTAGTCCCATTCTTTCTAACTTGCTTGTATTTGATTGAGGCAATATTTAACGTAAACTTCAGACTCTGAAAAATTGTGTGTGTGGGTGGGGGTGGGGGTTAATTGGTCCCTATAATTTGACAGAGCTGGAATGCCCATCTTGGTTCAGTTGCTAATGCCAATATGTCTATACAAATATGCAGTTTACGACAAACGAATCAATTTTATTGTTTAAGGGAAGTTGGATGTATACCACAGCAGTTTTAACTTCATTTGCCTACACTCTAAAAAACGCATGGAAAATTAAAACATTGTCTAAATAGTGCGCCTTTCAGGTGATGTGTATGAATTACACATGATTGTTTAAAAATATTACACAACATGTGTAATTTATACACATGTTGTGTAAAATTATAACTCAATCATTGTAATTTCTACACATCACCTGATAGGTGCACTATTTACACAACAATGTGTTAATTCTAGGAACACTTTGTGAGTGAATAAAGATAACGCTCAACAGTCTAGAGGAGACATACAAATGTTAAAGTTACAAACGGAAGAAGAGAAAGAAAACCCTCACAAAAATGCTTTGCGTTCACCTACTTAGCATATTCACTCACCCGCATTCAACTTAGAATAAACCTTAGTGTATATATCTGCCCATATTGTCGATGAATACACAGTATAAAGATATAACGTGACTGTCTCATTGAATTATGTATGTAATTTTGGATATGAGTTATCAATAGCATGCGACTATATATAGATAGGAATGAAGGCATATTTAAAGAAGGGTTTAAGGTCACAACAGGAATTGTTATTTTAGAGGGGTACATGTTCTGAGCATTTCGGTGAAATTTGCATTGAAATTCGCCCAAGATATGAGCACGTAAAGATTTCACATTTTCCACAAAATTTAAACTTGAAGCAAGCGCACATGACATCACATCCCCACATTAATGGGCAGTCTTTTGTTTTTCTTTGAACTTTATACTGAATTTTCTCCTCAACAATCCGATATTATTAAAATGTAATTGCAGAAGTGGCATGAGAATTTACAAACTTTGCACCCCCCTCAGGGACGTCATACTCCTATTAACATCATGGTCATACAACAGTGTAATAAAACAAAGGGAAACAAAGCATTCCTTGTCAATATGAGGAAGTGAAATAAGCTCTGCTGCCCTAAAAATCACTTTTGAACACAAATCTACTGACTTCATTTACTGATATCTCAAGAAATACATGTCCGATTTGAACGGAATTTTCACCATACTGTGTACATTTTGTTCCTCTTTCACATACGAAAATTAAGTTTTTGCTTAAAACTCCCTTTTAAGTAACAAATACTTTTTTTGTTCTTCCTTCTACAGACTTTGACTACATGGATTTCCACAGAGGTCAACGCTTCACCACTTATGACCAAGACAACGATGGTCATGGTGATAATAATTGTGCAATTAATTATCATGCTGGCTGGTGGTTCAGGAATTGTTGGCGTGCCAATCTAAACGGTCACTACGTCAGTACTTTGTGCCTTTATAGGCCCGGAGTTCATAATCTTTGTCAACTCCAATATGTTCAGATGAAAATACGACCCATCTAAGTATGTTGCGGGACATAAGCAGTATTAAGGAAAGCTAAAATAAAATCCGCAAAATGCAGAGTGACTCCTTGCTCCTTCTTCTCAAACAAAGACTAATCTTTAAGTCCAAGGATTTGCATTCAGTGTGAAGTTTGCCAAAGGGGGTTTATGTCGCAACTTCTATGAACCATGAGCAGTTTAACCCTTAGAAGAAAATGTCGCCTCCAATTTCGATAAGTGTAAAATGTCATCTGCGACAGCTCCCTGGTGATTCCAACTCAGGAATAACTCAGGATAAAATTTGAAGTGAATAACCACCTAAGGATACGTTTACACCAAAGGAAAGACTTAGTCATGAAGCAATATCTTTGTTATGTATTTGTTAAGTCCGAGTAGGGTATCCATGGCTTACTCTCCATAGACAATGTAACGTTGTCATACACAAATATAGTTCAAAAAAAGTAAGAGACTCAGTGGCGTGGAGTGTAGTTGTCTACTGAAGGCATCATAAATGATGCTGTAATATCACCTTAGTCTGTTAGTTTATGAACCCCCTCCCCGAAATCTGTGTTAATTGTTTTATGCACTTTACAAACCCTCTGTCAATCTGTGTTCTACCTGGCGATTCGCTAAAAATACCACCGTTGTACGTTGGGAAACCAATGCGGTGTTCCATAACTGAAAACTTAAATGGAACGTACGTCGTTAGATAATTCAGTAGGTTATAAGTTGAAGCGTTCAACTCCAACAATTCAAATAAACACAAAAACTTTTTGAAGTTTTTCTGTTGTACTCGGAATTAGCTTTCAGAAGGTGTGGACACTGGGAACAGCATTGAGGAAATGTTCAGACAAAAGCTGGCGCATTTGTTTGTAGTTTGCGACTTGTGGAATTTCAAACATTTTGCTTGCTTCAGAATTTGTGCTAGATTATGCAATAGGCCTAAATGGGTCCAATAGTCGGCTGAGAAAACACACCTCATCTAATCCGTGGACTCTGTTGTCATTGAGGAAGAAGAAAGAAAAAATAAGATGACAAAATAAAATAAAATGAAAAAACAAACAAACAAACAAACAAACCAAACAAACAAACCAAACAAACAAACAAACAATGAATTGGAGGAGTAAAGCGGAGAAGGGCACGAAAAATAAAATTTGATGTTTGATAGGGAACATATGAAAAAATACATCCGTTCATTCGTTCCAAAGACATATTACCCTGCTCCTGCTGCACAACGGTGAAGGTGTAAACCTTATTTCGGATAAAAAATCGGGAAAAAACTCTACTCACTCAATAATGTCATAAAAGGCTAGCGTGAGTTGAGCCGATTGCCAATACGGCACACCGACAGTTAGCATTAAAAATCATCGAATTCCATGCATGCCAAACACTACATGCAGACTCAGCACAGTAGCATTTTCAGTGACGTCATGATTGGTTACCCAAGCGCACTGCAGGGCCAAAAATGAACAGGTGTCCTGTCGGTCGTCCGTTCTCAGATAGCTTTTCACCAGAATTTAAGAAAGGGGCGGGCTTGTGACGTCAGTGAAAATACTCTAGAGATGCCTTTCCCAACTTGAGTATATACCGCCTAGGTATTTGGGAAAACTTTTCATTTTTAATAAAATTGATTTTCCAAAAGTGGGGAATGCAAAATGAATTCAACCGAAATCTCGAATGACGTGCTCCCCTATAATTATGGCTACTGCACCGAAGTGCAGTGGCGGTCATTTTCACTGGGATTTTTCGTGTGGGAGTGAGGGGTGACGTGACTACTTCGGTCTTGAATTTACTGTGTAAATATCTTATTAAGTTAATGGATGTATTTTCAAAACGTGAGAAGACGTGTCCCACGTCCCCAAATGTTTGGCGCTCATGCCCCAGTGATAAGCCTAATAGTAATAGGGCGATCAAATACATAAGTACAATTTTGGCACTGTTGGGGAAAAAGTAGGTTAACGATGAGATTGGGAACTTGTTTGCGAAGCGCACGTATGGGAACGTCGTTTTTAAAATTTAATCAGGAAATCAGATATTTCGAATAAATTTCTTATATCTAACATTATGCACCATTTTAGATATCTGAAATAGAATTTAAGATATTTAAGATTCATCTCGAGATATCTGACATATAATTCGAGATATCTGAAAAAGAATTAGAGATATCAGAAATAGAACTAGAAATATCTTCAATTGAACTAGAGATACGTAGATTACATTTCCAGGTATCTCAAATTAGTCGCGATATCTGCAATTATTTTGAGATATATGTAGTTCATTCCAGATTGGAAATGAAGTTTTAGATATTGGCAATTAATTCGAGGTATCTGAAATTCCTGATAAATGTTAAAACAGCTTTTCATGCGGCGTTTCATACGGAAGAAATAAAAAATATTGATAATAAAAAAATGAAGTAGTGTAGCCATGCAGCATAGTCGAAGATGAAATGTTGGAAATAGCTCAGTTAAGTTGGTGAAACAAGAGATCAGGAGGCCACTAATTAATAAAGCTCAATGGAAATTTTAAACCAAAGTCATCCTAAATGTACACAAGGAAGATTTTTGTTTCCATTGAAACGATTGTAGTACCAGGGAACGAAGGGAAAGTTCTTGTGCCAGTAGCGGTGTCGGGATTTGTCGACGTTTGTTAACCCATAGTTTTTTCGCATTCTAAACAATGTTCCTGAAGCATACAGTTTAACACCTAACGCGACTATGTTTCTATGCTTTATACCATGGACTCTTCCTCTCAGGAAAGGTGACTTCTTGCCTGACACCAGATCCCTATCAAAGGCATAGCCTCTGCGGGACTGAAGCACCGAATTCCCCCCCCCCCCCCGATTCAGCAAGGAGTTTGGCCACTTGGCTGCATTCTCGGCCCCAGTACCGTAGGGCCATGATTTGTCCACACGAAATATAGGCAATATTCATTAAAATCACATCAATTTGCAAGTTGTTCGTGATTTTCTCTGTCCCCGCTTCCCTATCTTGCTTTTCCTCCTCAAATCCGACGGGACATATAGAAACTTGTTGTAGCCGAGTGAACCTTCTCAGAGCCTACCGGATGCAGTGACCATGGTAAGGCTGGTAACAAAGCTGCATCTGCGACAATGGATCGGGACTTGGTGGAAAAATTTAGAATGAACGAAATCCGAAGACGTGCGTTACATTTGCTAAAAATTGACGTGTTATTATTTTAATATCAAATATCTGCACCACTCGGCTGAAGGTGTACGTGCACTCAAGCAGAGACAGTGGCATCAGCTTCGCAGTAAACACACTCTGCAGGCTTAATTTAACCCTTTGCCGTTGTTTGTGTCCCTTTGGACCCATGCGGAGGGCTCGGCTGTCACCCATCTTAACTGTTTCACGCGGAGCTCGAAACTGCGAGTAGCTACCGGAAAATTCGGCCACAACAACGAGAGAGACAATATTATAAGGTCACGGGGTCAATGGCCTACGGAAGCCGATGCGGGGCGGGCTACGTCCGCTTTTCCGCCCACTCCCGAGGCGCGCAAATATGCCCCGATAGGAGCACAACGGTAAAGGGTTAATTAAAATACTAATGGGTGCACCAGAGGCATAGTCGATGTTATGGTTTGTGTCTGACCCGGTTACGCTCGCTGACGGGGGGGGGGGGGGGTCAGAAGAGAGGGTGGGGGTTCTTCCCAATGAAAAAATGGAAAACGTGGAGGATAATGGCATCTTAAGTTACCCCAAATATTTCCAAAGTACGGCATTTTGGAGTGGAGGCAGCGAGGGGAAATTTGAAGTGGGTGTTGAACATATTTTTCAAGACCGAGTACATACGGCTTAGAACACTTAGGAGGTGTTGTTTCAGGCCACCTGATGAGTTTGTTAGGTAAAAATGTTTTTGTACGTTCCGCAAAACTCTTAGTGGCACTCCACTTAAAAGACTTGCAGGCACTAAACTCCGCCCACATTATTTTCAGATTCAGTTCACCTTGCTGGCATGGTCCAATGACAAAGTGTTTTTGTTAAACCCCTCTGAAGACAATTGATACCTGCCAGCAGCTCTCCTACATGTCACCCATATGTAAGGGAGCTTGAATTCACAGTTTGGACCCACCATTACATCCATATCACGAGGGGCACAAGTGTTTTGAAGTTTACAAACCATGATAAATCTAAAATAGTCCCCTGTAATCCTCCGATTTCTCCCATCAAAGAGTAGGAAGATTGTTTGCTTCAACAAGCAGAACAATTGACTTCCCTATCTTCGCTTATGCTTGGGTAACTTCTAACGGCATTTGGTATTTTATAACTATCCAGTCCTCGTCCAAATGCTTTATTCGCCAGATATGTTCTAAAGCAACTGTCTTCGTAATGGTACTTCACAACTTCTTGATCAGGGGGCATAACCATTGGGTTTCCGGGGATGGGGGGGGGGGGCGGTCACGACGACACCATGATCAAATTCATACCAATTAGTCGTTGTACCCAGTTTAACCTGGATCTTGAGGGCCGTACTTCGTCAAGAGAATACATATTCCAATTTTCATGTGAATTCATTTTCGAATTGAAAACATTCTATTTTGTGGATTCGTACATGCATTCCCTAAAGAAGGAAAGCAAAAGAAAAAAGTGCTGTCTGTGAGTGCACTTTGTGACAGTAATTTACTGGTCTATCAAGGTAACAGTTGGTCATCTGCATGGTACCGCGATCCCAAAATAACTGATTGAATTCGGGGCAAAATCAAGTTCCGTCGGGAATTTGAGAACATGATGTCAATGACCTCCGAAACGAGTTTTCTGATTTGGTTCTAGGCGGTACCGGGTAGAGTGAACCTAAGAGCTCCAACTTTACCTGACGGGTAAGTAGTATGCTTTCCTAAGGGAAAATCCGTTGGAGTTGTGTCACTATCTTTTATCGATAAGTTATCAGAACATACCTTTCCAAAGGTTCGTTGTTTCTGAAGCTTTTAAAATGATATTGAGTGTTGCATATTGTTGACATTTCATTTATCGACCCTATATTATCACTTAATTACTCATCAGACAGTTTGTGGTTTTGTAATTGATACTGTTCCTTTTCAACTGAAGGGCAAAAAGTAAACTGTCAAAATAAAACCCTCGGGGACATAATAATGTTACAATTACTTGACAGCAGACCACTTCATCAATTCAGTAGATCTTGGATTTAGCCAAGAGACGCAATTCGAGTAAAAAACATTATTAAAGTTTCAATTTCATGGAATATGTTTTCCTTGAAAAGCTGCAAATCAATTTTATTCAGTAGTAGTGGTACCGCATTTTATCTGAAAATTTTATGATCACTTGGCAATTATTTTGATTATGGAAATGACAATTTTATTGCAAGCAAAAACTAAAAAATAACGACTGTTTCGTTATTAATAACATTAATTACAAGTTTGGTAAATTTTTCAAATTTTCAAAATTTTCAGTACGGTCTTCCCCATTTGTGGGGAGGGGGGGGGGGCGAAAAAGCTTATGATGTGTCCATGCGTACTAAACTGTGCACGCTTGGCGGGCACCGCGAGCGCGAAGCCCCAAAGGACTCCTGGTGGGATCCAGGGGGCGAAGCCCCCGGAAGCTCTTGTGCTCTGGCGTTTCCAAAGCTTCCGAAAAACTGTTTTCGAATAAAAAAAAAAAACGAAAAAAAGGTGACCATATTTTTAGGTCTACTCAAATTTTTTGGGGGCCAAATTACGATTTGGCCCCCACTTTTTCACTTGAGGGGGAGAAGGCCCCCCTTGCCCCCCGGGAATTGCGCCCATGAACGGCAGTCACCCCCAAAACCCCTGCCAAATTTTCAATATCACCTTACCAAAAAGCAACATTTTCTTTCATTAAATTCCAAAATTTAAGCTTTTAATTATCATTTCTTTGTTCAAGGTAAGACGTTTGTGACAAATTGAAGTTCCAGTTTTGTCTGAAAGCTAAGTATTGTAGGGCTACAATAAAAAGCGCAACCCCCAACGAATTTCAGTCCCCCATTCAACTTTTGGAGTTTGATCATACGAAGGGCCGATTCTTCAAATGTTCAACAAGCACCTCGATTATGTAAATGGTCCTTACAAACCGCCAAATACTTCCAAAAATGTTTCATTTTCTTCAGAACGAGCTCCTCCTTTTTACATATTTGTTCAAAAGAAAGATCATAATTGCGGCACACTACGTGCGCCTCAAATTCTGCCAGCCACCTCCCATCATAGAATTCATTACCTTCGTCGGGACTTCGAACTGCCACACCCATGTCGGGGAGCTTGAATCCCCTCTCGGGGATATCCTGGGAGCACCCCCTGATCAAGAAGTATGATCTAATCATCAAACTCAAATAAAAATAAAGCAAACAACGAACTGTGCTATCAAATAAGTCACCAAATCATCAAAACCACAACAAAACAAAGCAACGAAGTCATGTCTTACTTACGAAGTTTTACGTGGCTTGGCTTGATATGACCATACATCTGACATGGATTTTTATCAAGGTATATTTGGCCAGACTCTTGCTTTATAAAAGTTTAGTGCTTGCATTTATGTGGCTTGATTTTTATCAAGTTACATATACTGCTTGATATTTCCTTATCAAATTTAACCCTTTACCGTTGTTTGGGTCCTTTTGGACCCATGCGGAGAGCTCGACTGTCACCCATCTTTACTGTTTCACGCGGAGATCGAAACTTCGAGTAGCTACCCGAAAATTCCGGCGGTCACAGCAACGAGAGAGACAATAGTTTAAGGTCACGGGGTCAATGACCTACGGAAGCCGATGTGGGGCGGGCTACGGCCGCTTTTCCGCCCAGTCCCGAGGCGCGCAAATATGCCCCGATCGGAGCTCAACGGTAAAGGGTTAATTTGTTAATACGGCAATTGTCTGTATTAAGTTGTATCTAGCCTACATCATTTTGCCACATAAAATCAGTATGTAATGTTTTTTTACAGGAGGGCTATTCTGGAAGAAAGACGCGAAAGGCTCGACTTAAACCGATTGGTTAGAAACTGTGCCTTTAACTCCATCTAACCTTATCCAACCCGTTGGTTGCTGTAGGTTCCCTCATTGCGACCTCATGAAATGCAGCCCCGAGGGCCTGTCATCGTACATACATTTATAAATGCTCGTTAAAGGCTTCCGTACAAATTACACAACTTTTCATAAATATCACGTGTTTACAAGTTGCAAATATCAGCTGACCATCGATTCCACAGTTGGTAATTTTCCCAAGATTTTGGGAAAATACTACTGAGTTTGAAAATATGGGAATACGTTGGGAATTCAAGTTGTCGAGACTCGAGGCAGTGGGAGATTTCAATTAACCGAAAGAGTCAGTCACCCCAATTTTTTCAGTGAAAAGCTTGAGTCATCTAGGCAGTGTGCAGCAACTGCTGCAAAGGGCAAGTTGGGTGCTTGGGTTAATCAGGAGGAATATTAGAAGTTAGTAAAGAAATTGTGCTCAATTTGTACAAGCAGCTAGTAGACCCTATCTCGAGTCAGTATGTTGTACCGAGACCTGCAGTCCCCGGCTTGTCAAATTGCTTTTAGAGCAAGTTCAAGATTAAAGAGCTACTCATTATACCTGAGGTTAGAAAACTACAGTACCTTACCCCCAAAGGCGCTTAACAGCTTGTAATTCAACCACTTTGGGGCTTGGAAGGATCGTAGGGGAGACATTCCGTAGGTTTTCAATTTTTTCTGGAGGGAATCTTTTGTTAGCTTGTAGTTAAAGTAATCTTCGGGTTAGAGGCCATTGTAAAAAGCTTATCAAGTCTTTTGCTACACTTGACTTTAGGAGGTTAAGTTTCTCTTTTAGGGAGGTTAATGATTGGTATTGTCTGCCAACTTGAGAGGCTGGTTGTTAACTCCACCGTGACAACAGTGCACTCAGGCTTTAAGGTAAATGTTGACAAGTTTTTCCATGACTGTGGTAGAACCTATGCGCTCTGGGCTTCTAAGAGGTGTTGGTGGTTTGCTTTTTCTTTTTTTTTTTTTTTTTGGGGGGGGGGGGGGGGGTTTAGATTACAAGGCTTCTTATTTGGCGGCCCTTTAACCTGTTATGATATGTTAAACCACCACAATGAAAACTAATTGTGTATGGGTATCATCGATAGTCTTTTCACATTAATTTTGTCAATAGTTTGCCAGTGGGCCTTTTGCGTTTAAAGCTGCTTCAAAAATAAAATAAATAAATAGGAAAAAAATATAAAAAATTGATGATAAATAGGTTTGACTTGAATGTATATGGGGGAATCAGTAACACATTTATAATCCCCTCCTATGGGCGAAACTCGACAGAGCCTTTGCCCGGCCCAATAACTCACAATTAATCCTGGCAATTAGACTGGTGCTACAAATATTGAGAGCCATGTTCAAGTGGCGCTATGCAGATGTTCGAAACCACACTTCTTAGACCCCAAACACCCTCTGACCCTCTTCGGTTAATTGATACCACTCAAAATAGAGCCAGAGTGGTTCGTCCCCACTTTTCTATTCTGCGCTCGGTGCATCACGTGTGAGGTCCTGTCAGCCTGTCAACAATACTGTCAGAAAAAGACTTGAACCAAAAGTATGTTTCATATGGAACATACTCTTAGCATTCTGGTAAAAGTTGCATTCATTTCCCATGCCCGCTTGCTCCAAGTTCATTTTATGTAGAAAATTTGCCACATTCAATCACTAATATCTTGAGAACTGAACATGGGAAATGAATAAAAATTTTTACCAGAATGCCTACATTATGTTTCTCTTTAACAAAATAAATTTGGCTTAAAGGCATATTTTCATCATCCCAAACAGTTCCAATTCACCCAACCTACTTACTTCTAGCCCCTCCCACATTCATCTAAAACTCATCTTTATCCAGACACAATCCTTGTTTATTGCTTCATGGCTTGTCCAAGTGGCCATACAAGTCCATAATGTGTAATCAAGACACTCTCAGTGCCCATGCTGTGTAATTTAGCTATGATGCATTGTTTGAATGTGATGCCAATCAAACAGCTGTACCAATTGAGAGTTTTGATATATGTATACTGAAACTGTAGTTTAGGGTGACGAATGACTGCCTTTAATGGATCATTCTTTTACGTTTGAAGTTCTTGGGAATTGTTATCGTAGATCTTGGGAAATCTTCTGATAGGGATCAAAAGCAAGTAGGAACTAAGCACTGTACTGCACTGGAATTCCAAAGGTAGAAAGAACATCAAAGGGCTAGGAGTAGGACTCTAACTTATACTGCTGCTGTCCTTGTATTGTAACTTGCTAGTGAGGCCCGCGCCTATACTGTACGTAGGCCTAGAAGCAACAGATCCGTTCTCCAACATCGAGCCTGCGAACCAAGAAAGAAGGCCTTTGTGCCTTGGATTGGTAGGTCTTGGCTTGGGCCTAATATTTGCCGTGTTTTGCAGCTATCACGGTGCTCTAGAAGATTCGATTCCACACGTTAATACAGCAACAGAACATGCGACTGACAGTTCAATGCTGTTAAAATCTATGATGGATGCCTCAAAAATTGCCAACAACGTCGTGAAGAGTGTCAGCACTGGGGAGGTAAGGTTGTTGCAGTGCTTGTGCATACGTTAGCTTTGAATGTCCTGTTAATATTGATGGAACCGGCCTAACGTTAGACCTACCTGCAATAAAATTACTGCACATGCCAAATATTGAGGCCAACTGCAGGCCTAGGCCTAGCCTACAGTAGGGCCTTACTTATTATCGTAACGTTAGGTCAAGTATACGGCAATGTAGGCTACAATCCTCTTTACGTGTACACATGTCGAATGCACACCCAAACACTGTCACTGAATGCATCTTGACAAGTAGGGTTGTCGCACTAAAAACAGCCTTTCCTCTAAACAGCATACATTTAGAAAAAATCATAGTTGTGATACACAGTTACTGTCCGTTGTGGATGATTGGGCCTCCGCCCTAACGTTAGATAAAAATAAACAAGATGATGTCTTCATCCTGGACTTTGAGAAGGCTTTTGATACAGTTCCACATGAACTACTTAAGACGAAGTTATTCTCCTTGGGGGTGTCTAGGCAAGTCATAAATTGGATTGATAACTTTCTTGCTGACCGTTCACAATTAGTTGTTGTTAATGGTACTAGGTCTGCTTCTGCTCCAGTCCTTTCTGGCGTTCCTCAAGGGTCTGTCCTTGGACCAGTACTTTTCTTGTCTTATATTAATGATATTGTTAGTGCTGCTTCTTCTGAAGTTAGGTTGTTTGCTGATGACTGTGTTTGCTAAAGGGTCATCAATAATCCCAGTGACTGCAGTGACTTACAGAAGGACATAATAAACTTGGGCCAGTGGGCCAAAACTTGGGGTATGGGATTCCACCTGGCTAAGTGTAATGTAAATGTCTGTTACTAGGAAGTATAACCCAATAATCTATAATTATACTCTTAATGGGGCTAATCTGACGAGGGTTGATTCAATGAAGTATCTGGGGGTGACTATCACTAAGAATCTCAGCTGGGGCAAACATATCTAACTTGTTTGTAGTAAGGGAAATAAGATCTTAGGCCTATCATGCAGGAACCTCTCATTTTGTTCCAAAGATGTTAAATTGGCGGCCTATACAGTAAAGGTTTACTAAGGCCCTTGTTGGAGTATGCTTGTTCCGTCTGGGATCCACGTCAGATTTCACTCCAAGATAGATTAGAGGGAGTACAAAAAAGATCTGCTAGGTTTATATCCGGCGAGTAATCCTGTGAAGTTGGCTCTATGACCGTACTCCTCAAAGATCTAGGTCTACATACTTTGTCTGACCGCCGGTGACGTTGAAGACTTATAATTTTTGCCAAAGGTATTTACCGCCAAGCTAACATCCCCCTGTCTAATCTGTGTAAACCTACTGTACACGTTGTTCTCATAACATGCTTTGCACTTCCGCGCCCCCCCCCCCCTCTGCTAGGAGTAATTGTTTTAAGTACAGTTTTGTCCCTAATACTATTCGGGATTGGAATGGGATCCCAGAGAGTCTTATTGCGGGGGCCATAAGTCACCCAAAGCCAGTGGATTTCATTATGAACTCTTTGAGGGCCTGACTGATCACACGGCACATACGCGGTGTATAAATGTCCTTTTGGATGTCTCACAATTTTGAAAAAGAAGAAGAAGAAGTGAAACCTGATTTGGATCCCAAATGGAACAAGCATACTCTAATGAAGGCCTTATCAAACATTTAAAAGCTGCCAATTCAACTTCCTTGGAACAAAAAGAACGGTTCCCAGGTGTGCAGCAGACCAAAGTCCTTATTTTCTTTATTACAAACAGACTGTATGTGCTTTTCCCAATTGAGATACAATGGTCACCCCCAAATACTTAATAGAGTTGCCTATACTTTAATGAGTTGAGTTGGTCACTGTTGAAAAAGTACAACTACTGTACAAAAGGTACACAAAGAACAACATGCTCTCATTGGTGGGCTCTAATTGGGTTTCTGTACCCAAATTAATTGGGTTGGGGTTATGTACACATAATAATGAGGTTAGGGTTACGTATGCATTGTAATACAGTGGGGGGGGGGACAGTAATTGTAACCCGCAATGACCCAGCCTTGAAAAAGAATAAGTGCAAACAACACCAACTCCCTTTTTCCCCCATGTTGTGTCCAATTAACCCCCCCCACATGACACAATCCTGATTCCTGGCAATGGTCACCCCATTACATGCCTAGGCCTACTGTATATCACAGTCATACATTTTGCTGCTGCAGTTGAATGTTGACAGTGGTATGACATTCTCCTAGGCCTTGGTCCAGTGAGACATTATTTGCATTGCTCTCAGACAACAAAACATCGGGCTAATTGTTACCACAATTAACAGCAACTTCAGTCTTCAGCATTTTTAGCTCACGTTATGGCAACAGTAACCAATATATGACCCACCCTTCACTAATGGGTCTCAAAGAAAAGAGAATAATTTTTAACCGCATGCCCTTCAAACCCCACACCCTACAATACAGCTTGTTCGTAAGTCAAAATATGTGTACAGTAGTTATCATTTTAGGTTGTTTTTAAAAGATAGGTTTTCTTTCTCAAAACTTGACTCGTAGCTGATTCAAGGTTACATTTTGTACAGTAATACGAGCAGATGAGTTCCAAAATTTTATATTGTTCTTTAAATTGGAATTACTGTAATGAAACTTCACACCAGTGAAACAATGGATATTTGGTTCGTCTGAGGTACAGTATGGTTGAAATGAAAATTTTGTGAGCTCAAAGGTCTCTCTAAATGTATCAGGATTTTATTAGCATACTGTACATGTGAACATTATAGACAGACAGCATAAAAAAAATGCTCAATTAATCTGCTAGTACAGTATGACATCACAGGTTTCCCACAATGAAATGTGTCACTGTGGCTTGAATATTTTCCTTAAAAAGTCACAACTTCTGAATGCAACATGCTTTTGTTATGGAATTTTCACAACTAAAGAGAAAATACAGTAGTGCTTTTGATTTTTTTAAAGCTCTTGAATATGTCACCTGAACATTCCTTGAGCCAACTGTAAGTCTCTCACCCCAGACCCATAGGTGGGAAGGGGGTCAGAGCGTTTGAACGACCCACCCCAACTTGAGGGAGATCCGTTTTTCCAGCCCTGTGTTTGAAGGTTCAGCCATGAAATATTATTTATCTTGACATATTGAGGATGAATTTCTGTTCACTTCTTTAAAAGTGATGTACTGTGTGGAATTCTTGGGGAAAAAGGACTTCTTATGTTCAAGTCCTCTAAAATGCTCCAGATTGCAGGAGATCTGCAGATTTCAAACTTTTTGGGGGAAGCATGCCCCGGACCCCAAGCAACTGCATGCTTACGGCATCCCTTAGGGAAAACTTAAGTGTTCCCTAAGTGTTCTGTTAGTGCTCCACACTAGTGCTCGAACACTTAAATGAACAGTTAAATCTCATATCACACACCACATGCCCTAAGTGTTCCGTAAGTGTTCCGTAAGTGTTCGCTAAGTGCTCGTATGAGCCGAATTATTTAAATGAGCTAAGTGCTCGAACACTTACCTGGAACACTTACACAGAACACCTGCACCAAACACTTAGGTTTGATGGTAGTGTTCCAGCTAAGTGTTCGAGCACTTACCAGGAATGCTTACACAGAACACTTGCGCGGAACACTTATGTTTGATGGTAGTGTTCAAGCTTAGTGCTCGAGCACTTAGGCCTACAGTGGAGCACTTGCTCTGAATTAAAACACTGAAATGTTACTGCAGTTATTTTCAGAGCTCAAGTGCTCGAACACTTATATTGAACACTAAACATGGAACACTTTCTGAATAATGCATTAAATCTTTGTATGCAAAACAAATACTGCTGTACAGGTGTAGGTGTACGTTTAATGGAGAGTGATTAATTTGAAGCACTGCAGCCATCAGCAACTAGTAATACAAATGAAGTTAAACTTCCCATCAGATTTTTCAAATTAATTGACTATTGACATCATAAATTTAGCTTTACATTTTATTTACACTTTCAATTGTTGATTGGAATGCATTATTTCGAGGCACATTTTTGAAGAAAAAAGCAGTTTTTTTAAACAACAGCTTACTAGAATAACCATGAATGAAGACATCAACAAATACCTAGAATAAAAATATGTGCATTAATGATACAATTGAAAAACTACTGCAAGTACAGTAAATATTATAAACACACAAATCATCATGCAACTTTAAAAAATTACACTGGTCTTGATACAATGATCTGAAAAATTGACCAAACCATAATTCCGCAGGTATAAAGTCAAAGAAGTCTTATATTTGAACATAATGAGCAAGAAAGAAGACGTCTGAAATGAAGCCGGAGGATCCAGCAGAAGAAGGTTACTTACTCATGAAGTATATTTGATAGTCCTGAGCATGCAGTGGCATTACAATGGAGTTGAGTCTCACTGTGGCATTACAGTACAAAGTATTTGTCACTTTATTCCTGCAGGTTAATAATACTTGTGCGTAAACAATGTTCAAGTGGACTACAAGTACTTTAAATGTCCCTTTGGAACAGAGAAGATAGTCCTGTGTAAACTCCAATTGGACCCAGTCACACAACTTACACCAAAAACTATCGCAAAAAGTATGCTCAAGTTGCAAATTCTGACAGGCAAAAATTGTAGACTCTCTTTGATTGTTTTCTATAATGACAGTAAAAATGTCTTCTGCACTTTAAAAAAGATGTTAATTAACATGCTCCTTGGATCTTGATTGAAAGTTTGTACTTCCATAAAGGACTTAATCCATGTAGAGTGATAGACTTGCAGTCACACAGGGAGTCAGGGACTGGTTGATTGGTCGTATCTGCATAAAAAAAGATACACCACAGTAAATATAAAAATACTTGAAATATTAAAATGCAAAATAAAGTCAGTTAAAGGCATTTATACATCACCCCATACAATTCCAATTTCAAACCTACTGTACTTACTACCCGGCCCTTCCAAAATTGTAAAATTCATTCACATCCAGACACAACCCCAGTTTATTGCCTTAGGGTATGCAGATACAATCGTGAATATACAAAGATGAAATGTGTTATCAGAACACTTTTAGAACATGATGTATAACACGAGCAACTTGCAATCTGCATTTTTGCTTTCTAATTTTTTTTTAAATTTGAAGTTTATTAAAAAACTCTGCCAAATTGATAATTTCTGTATCTACATAGCTACTAGTCAAACTGTAGTGTGTGGTGATGAATGTCTGCCTTTGACTTTTAGTCCACAAATTTATATCAAACACAATGCTCTGTAGGAAGGAGAACAGACATAAAACTTCACATGATAACCTTTAGGAATATTCAACATCTTGAAATTTGTATTTGAGATTTTCAGTTTGCTGCAGCTAAAATCTTATATGATTGTGTTGTGCACAGGTTGGAACCACATTTGATATGAACACCAAGGACAAACATTTCAGTAATGTTTATCCACTGAGAAAATGGGTGCACTATGCACTATTTGAGGATCATGCTAATTTCTTCAGAATCCTACCCAACAGAAAATAAAATGTGAGAAATTCCTCAAGCACACTTTGGGTGGGTCAAGGGTGGTAGCATAATTACGACAGACAACCCTGACAAACAAATCTTCCCATGTGTGGCTTTAAACTTGACATCTGATCCAAATAAACACAGCATCTGAAACTGCATCTGGTTCACCATCACTACCTGTATGATCAAGACTCCTCTGTCGTGTACAAGTACCTCCCAACAATCATCCATTGGAGGGAAAGAGGTCCCACCCTGATTTTGAAAATCACTCCCATTTTTAATTGGGAGCAAGAATGGGAATTCCCACCCTTACAGAAATGCTTGTGAGCAAGAAAGATGCAGCTTGCATGCAGGATACATGCCAATTGAATGCCAAAGCACTAGCTCACAGAAGGCACTCATTGGGGATCTTCTTGCACACTTGGTGCATCTCTGTGGCACGTCACCCGGTAAAATTCTTAAGTGCAAACACTGCTTGGGACTGTGCTAGAGATGCACCACATTGTGTGCTAGAAAAAGAAAAGCTGATGCATACACAGTAATATCACCTTTACAACTTTCACCCACATCCCCCCCCCCCCCCAAAAAAAAAGCTGTCATTGATCTAAAGGCCAATTTTCTCACCCTAAATACAATTCTTTTAGGGGTTAACCTAAACTCTCCATTGGCTCTGCTCTTTGATTGACAGCTGATTTAAACAATGCAGAGTACCAAGCTTATATTACACAGCACCAACTGTATTGGGCGTAATTTGAATAAACACATTGACCTTTTCTATACTCACCCTGATGCACAAAATTTAGATTTTGCCTGGATGAGGAAGAAATTCAGACAATTGTGGGAGGGGCTTAAGTAAGAAGGTTAGGAGAATTGCTACTGTTTTGGGTGAGATAATTGGGTCAGTATGAAGGGACAAAATACTGTAGCTGGGTTTACACAGCAATTTGCTTCCCAAGAATTGCCAAGAACTTTGCTAATCAATTTTAATTTTGATTAGCAAAAGTTGCAGTACTTACAGTACTGTAACTGCTAGTACTAATGAACACAAAAGAATTGTTACATTACTTTTTGCCAATCAATTCACAAACACTATTTTGTCCCTTGTAATTGATTGCCTTTACTTCAAACTGATTAGATGATCAGCTTTGATAAAGGCTACTTCCAAAATTAGCACTTCTTATAAGCTACTTACACTTCATTGAGAAGGTGAGGCGAATCCTGCTTTGGATGGCATGCTGTTGTGGTGATGGTATCAACTTCGAAGTTAAGGTACGCTCATCCACATGGTGGACATGCTGCAGGACCTGATATAAACAAAAAAAAATGTGGTTACAACCTCAAGAGCTAAAAATCACAAAGCATCTTCCATCATATTTTATGAATTACATATTCAAGGTAAATCAACCAGTGACTTCTACTGTAGCGAACTTTACATTTGAAGAGGATAATTGCAGACACATGACTCTCAACAGCCAGTCACAAAACAGGACTGTATACTACACTACTCAAAGATGGGGTGAAGGCAGTTCCCCTTTAATCCTGTTGTTTATATTAACCAGGTGTCACTGGAAGCACACTTAAAGTGATGCCAGGGGAGAAAGTAATACTACTCAGTACATTTTGATGACAGAGATATCCATCATCACACAATTAAAGGCCCAATTTTCTCACCCCAAACAGTACCAATTCTCCTAACCTTCTTAATTAAGCCCCTCCCACAATTGTCTGAAATTCACCCTCCTCCAGACACAATCTCATTTTAGTGCTTCAGGGTGAATATAGAAAGCTCAATGTGTATAATCAAAACACTATCTGAACAGTTTGTGCTGTGTAATATAAGTTTTGGTACTCTGCATTGTTTGAATTAGCAGTCAATCAAAAAGCTGAGCCAATTGAGAGTTTCTGTTACCCTATACTAGAAGTGTAGTTTGGGGTGAGAGGACTGTCCCTTTAAAAATAGCAATGAAAAAAAAAACACCAGTAGTTACAAGATGCCAACTCTAAAAGCCTGTTGCTACATGTAAACAAGTTCAAGTGCATATAGTACCAGCCTTACTGAAATCATTTCATAGAGAATTGCTACATTAACAACAAAGGCAAAAGTACTGCCATAGCTACCAATTTACATCCATGTAACATTCAACATTTTAATTAAACAAATTTCATACAGAAGGGATAGGCTTCTAATTAACACAAACTTTTTAACCTTCAAACCCCCCCCCCCCCAAAAAAAAAAAAAAAATATGAAAAACTTAGTTAACAAAGATCTAAGACTTAGGGAATATTTCATGAAACTGTGGAAAGCATAAAAATAATTATAGCCAAGGATAGGACTATGCCATATATGCCAGGCGTAACGAAGTGTTGCCTCCTCCCCCCCTCCCTCCCCCCTAAAAAAATAAATATGTAAGATAAAATAAAAATAAAGAAAACAAAGTGAAAAGGGTCTGAATTAGAAATAGGCTCACATTAGGCCAAAAGGTGTTGGCAGTGTATACACCCTATATAGGCCTTTGTAGGCCTACTGGCCTAGGCAGTATAGGCCTAGTCTGGACTTGCTGTTGCCTCAAAGAAAAAATTCTGACATTTACAAAGACAAGTTATGAGTTATAACCAATTGTGAGGCTTAGCTTAAAAGTAACATAAAAGAAATGAGGAGAGGCAGCCTGGAAGGATTTCATGTGAGGGCCAGCTAACATCCTACCCAAGGCCAAGCCTTCAGTTGGCGTAAAAATTAAAAATAATAGCATGATTGGCGTAGCGCAGTTGCCCCCTAGCCTTTGTATAGGCCTAGCCAATTTAGGGGGCTAATCTGTGACCGATGATACATAGCTGTTACAAATTCAGGACATAAGAGGAAAATTGATCACAGCATAAATAACTCATTCAACAGCTATATTTTACCATTGCTATCTTTAAACAATTGGAATCAGTTTTGTGTTTATTTACAGCCAACAAAAATAAGCAAACATACAATTTTAGGTCACTTTCTGAAGCAAAATGTTACAGAACTTACTTGGAAACCTCTTTCAGCAGCAGCCATTTTGTTTTGAGAAATGATGGCCCTACACAGACTTCCACATCAGTGTTCAGGGGTGAAATTTGGAAAATTGGGGAATGGGGTGAATTATACACAATGGGGGAAATTTGGTGAATAGGGTAAAATTTGCATGAATTGATGGGTGTCTTGAAATCTCTATTTGGCTTATGTGAAAATCTGTGACCTGTGTTCTTTAAATATAGGCTAAGTTTGAAACTAGAATGTTCTAGTTTTAAGTTTTTGATAATTTGATGTTTTAAAGTACAAGCCTAGGGGTGAATGGAAAAAATTTTCCCCTAGTGGGGAAGTGGATCATAAAGGTTGAGAAGCACTACTAGGCCTAACTAAATTTAAATAGTATCAAAATTTTCTATAAATAAGGTCATTTTATAAAGTGGAAACAAAGGTCTTCTGTGCCATCATAAACTGTAGCCAGGGTAATTCAGTACTCAGGCCTAATTGTTACACTACAGTTACAGGCATTTTTGGATTGTGTAACTTACTTTGTGATAAAGTTGATTTTTAATTCCAAATTTCACCAACTTATTCCCCTTGTTTGTTCAAAGAAAAGCAGATTGAAGGCCTAGGCCTAGATGTGGTGTTAAAGACGCAAAGCATGCTAATTATAGGTGCATTTTTGAAGCTGTGAAGCACATTGCAGAATTATGCGCCTAGCCCGGCGCATGAATGTCTTAATTTCAGGAGGCATAGGCTAAGGGCAAGGACTGTGTACGGCCGAGTAGGTCTTACCTAGGCCCCTATAAGCGATGTACATGGTCCTTTTCAAGGACTAATACTACTACTAAGTAATATAACCTAGGCTTAGCCCTAACTTAGGGCTAGCCTAGGCCTATAGTCCTTCACTGAGGACAATAATTTGCCTAACGTTACATTAGGTCTAGTCTAGCAAGCTCAAAAAACACCTTGCCTTGCATTTTAAGGTTTTAATTTGACTAACTAGTCCTAAGGCCTAATGTTAGGCTAGGCTAGGCCTAGCCTACTTGCAGAAAGGAAAATCAAAATATAAACTTTGCAATCAAAACATAACGTTAGCCTACCTAGCCTAGCTAATTCAACTCAAACTTAGGCCTAGATTTAAGTTGTAAATTTGTGTTTTGGATCTGAATTTGTACATAACGTTAGTGAGCAGTTTACGCTGAATTAGGGTTTAAGTTACTAGCTAGGCCTAGCCTAGGCCTAGGCTGGGCTAACGCAATACTGCCATGTACCTTATGCGCCTCACGTTACGGAAATTAATTAGGCTAGCCTAGGCCTAGGTTTACTTTGAGGCCTAACGTAACGTTAGTCCTGTGCCCTTGGCAAAACCTTCAACTTAATTTACCTCAAAAAGGAAATAATCACAACTGAATAAATTTTCCCCAAGTATTTGGTTCAATATTCAAGATTACACGACTCTTACCTGCGCTGTGGCCAAAGACTTCGTAAAGTTTGATCCTTTTGATAACAATTCGTCGCGATCCGTTTGGTAAATACTACCTGGCAAGGGGCATCCAGTTTGTTACAATACGATGTCTCGATATATTATGTACGTCGCAGACGTACACGCGCGCAGCACAGCAGTCCAGTAATAGCATGCACTATAATCTATATCCTACGTAAATTCACGCAGTCTGCAGCTTACGTACAGACGTACATGGCCAGACGGTCGCTCCATGCCATATGAAATGCATACGTACAGTTACGTAAATAATTTTTGTGCCTGTTAGTTGCGCGCCAAAAGCAGTTTTGGCAGCTCGCCAGTTTGGTGTACACATCAAGCTATCTTATAAACATCATAATGGTTCCACCGAAAGTGTTTAGCATTTCCTCAACAACATTGATCTTAAATGATTTTGAGAAATTTTTTGCCTTCTGATAAATAAAATTTGATACCAACTTTAAAGTTTTAGATATAGTTTTCTAGAATCCTTGGACCATTCGGGATGGATGTAAATTTATAGATAACTCTGGGATCTCTTTTTCCAACTGTGGAAGCGCTAGAAAGAACGCACATGCATAGAATTTGTCGTTGACATAAACCATCATCCATTCATTGTACTATGCATGTAATATGTAGAGAATGTACGTCGTACACATACATATACAATCATAACAATAACCGATACGTACGTACAGTACTTGAAATTAAAAAACAAACGTACCATTGCTCATTGAAGTTACACAGGTTATGCGAGCGATATAAGTAGTACTTGACGGATATTTTTAAAGGTATCGATACCTTTAAAAATATCCGCAGATCCGTGCCACCAGGTAAATAGATATCATATCAACATGCATCTGGGTACCGATTGAGAACATTTTAAGTAGTGAAATTGGAAGACTAATCCTGCAAGTCATGGCCTACTGTAAGTTTCTTTGGAGATGCGTATGTGTATAGGCTCTTTATCTCATATGCAGTGCACGT
Source organism: Holothuria scabra (assembly GCA_037179385.1). Classification (NCBI taxonomy): domain Eukaryota; kingdom Metazoa; phylum Echinodermata; class Holothuroidea; order Aspidochirotida; family Holothuriidae; genus Holothuria; species Holothuria scabra. The sequence continues at coordinate 49,380,891 of CM074191.1, forward strand.
TAGATAGCATATCTGACTGTAAAACGTAGCCTCTGGATTTATACTTTTGAGGCCAGAAAGAACGAAAGTAACACCTGTTGCTTACATATGGTAATGCAATTACCTTTGGGGGAATCTTTTGAGATGTGTCTGCAAAACTTTTATAATTTTATTTGATCTTTCTGCCACTAAAATTGGGCCTTAGAGCTAGGCTAGGCCTAGGCCAGGGATGGACCTAACGTTGAGTACACTAACTAGCCTTGGCGAAACTCGGGACTTAAATAACACTATAACCATAGCTAGGGCCAAAAGTATCATGACATTCTTTTTTCCTCTTCACATTCTAAAGTTGCCGTGTTCAGGCAGCTACAGTTTAGTGAATAAAATCGCTGTGATTGGGCTTCTTAAGTTCTTTACAAGAACTATTAAGTTAGGCCTAGCCTAACTTTTAAGCTAGGCTACTACTACTAAGTAAGGCCTCATGCAATGAAACTTGAAAGGAGAAACATTTGCAGTAATGCAGTGATTGTTTATGTGTGTTTGCATATTTTGGGGACTGGGATACTTAAGTTGTTTGACATGTGTTTGTGTCTCAACAATATTAGGATCAAACTTGGCATGCAGGAGCAACAGCAAGGGTCACCGTCTAGGCCTATAATATATTCTAAGATAGGCTACCTTAACTTTTTGGTAGATTTTTGGTGGTCTCTCACCTTTTATTGTGGAGATCAAATGTCATTTGGAGTCATGAGAGTCAAACTCTCAAAACCTTGTTAAAAGGATATCTGAAGACAGAAAATTTTGATAAATTATATCTAGGCTATTACCCTAATACTATAAGGTATGTAAATGCATTTTTGGTGATAAGGTAGTCTAGACCTTTTTTGGTGGAATTCAAACGCAAAGGTCATCTGGGGTTGCCAGGGGCGAAAGATCAAATTATTGTTAAAAAGGTAACAGTATCTCAAGGTAGGAAACTTGTAGATATCACATGACACGCGCAGCTCGGTTACTTGCCATTTGGTCTACCCCCAGAAAATAAAATGATATTCCGGGTGTCACGTGATCAACAAAGACACCAAATCTGCCTTCTCCTGAATATCGTTTTATTTTCCGGGGGTACACCAAACGGTAGGTAACCGAACCGCACACGTAATGCATATTTGGTATATGTGCAATGATCCAAGGACTGTCCTCATCATTTTTGGAGAAGGTGAAAGGTCATCTGAGGTCTACAGGGGTTATATTCTGAACACTAATTTAACAAAATCACTCAGTACAGTTAGTTAGTTAGATAGATTTATAAAGCCCAGTTTCCAACCTATGGTTCAAGTCCAGCCGACCATGGCCTTTTTCCAGTTGTGGCTCACTGGCTTCTTTCCCCTACTCCATTGCTTACACAGAGCATAAATCACAACAGCAGTTAGGTTCTCACAAAGAAAACTGGATTGGATAGATTTCATACTTGGTATAGATGGATTACAATGAGGTCTGTTTTTTGTAGAGGTCAAAGGTCAACTGGGGTCACCATGGGTTAAACTCTGGACACCTCGTTAACAGCATATCTGAACATGAGAAATGTGGATGAATTGCATTGCGTGGATGCATTTTGGTGATGTGGTATCAATCAATTTTGGTGGAGGTCAAAGGTCATCTGAGGTCACCAGGGGTTAAAGTCTTAAATTATTGGTAACAAGGTATCTTTTTTTTAACGTACACAGAAACGGGCACAGAGAAACAAAAACTAGAAAAAGATAACAAGGTATCATAAGATAGGAAACTACATAGATTCCGTACTTGGTAGGTGAATGGGTTATGGTTAAAAAAGATGGTCCCAATCATTTTGGGGAAGGTGAAAGGTCATCTGATATCATGCCAGGGGTCAAATTCCTGAAAACTTTGTTAACCGAATCCCTCAGTGGAGGAAAATTGGATTGATTTCATATTTGGCATGTGGATGTGTAATGGTGAAGAGGTGGTAGCCATGGTTTTGTGGTAGAGGTCCAAGGTCATCTGGGGTCACTTGAGGTCAAAGCTTGGAAACCTTGTTAACATGCTAAACTTGTATTGTTCTTGTGTTTGAGTGGATGTGTTATGGTGGCAAGATGGTTGACCCTGCTGTTGGAGGAGGCTGAGGATCATCTTTGGTAACACAAAATTTATTTTTACAACATGTTTAAGTAACTCTTGACTGAGAAGACAGAATCTCCATAGTTTTATTTAGAATAGATTACAATGTCATCATGTCATCAAAACTGCAATGCATATTTCTGGTTTTTGATACTTGCACTTGGAAGGATTTTCCTGGAACTGAAACTCAGTCTGCATTTCAGATGATGCTCATATTGAACATGCAATCTCCACAGTATAACAGAAGTGCCCATACAGTAACTACCGATTAATTTCTGTATTCCTGAAAAAGGTTGGTGTTCAAAAGCCACTGTAGAACATTGTCCCGGAACCGACACCTATTTTAGGGTTCAAACACTCCTGGATTTATTGAGCACTTATTATACTGCTTATAAGTCAAAAATTTAGTGTTCAAGATAAAAGGTTCTAAGTGTTCTAAATTTAAGCAAAGAACACAAGGGATATATCCCAAAACACTTATTTTAAGTGCTCATGCACTACTGGATTTCATGAGCACTTAATAGCTGCTCATTAAGTCCCAAATTAAGTGTTCCAAATAAACAGTGCTAAGCGTTCAAAGCAAGAACACTAAGGATTGTCCCAGAACACTTAATTTTAGCTTCGAGCACTACTGGATTTCATCGAGCACTTATTAGTGCTCATAAGTCCCACATTAAGTGTTCCAGATAAACAGTACTAGTGTTCAAAAGCTCAGAACACTAAGAATTGTCCCAGAACACTTATTTTTAGTGTTCGAACACTAACAGAACACTTACGGAACACTTAATAAGTGTTCTTTTCTTCTAAGGGATGTGCCAGCCGCCTCCGTATTTGGAAAAAGGTCCAAATCTTGGAAAAAAGACCCACTCCTCCACATGGGCTGGCTACGGGCCTGCACTCCAAACATTTCCTAATGTATTCCCTAACCTACAAAAGCCAAGTAGCCGACAGTACTGTTCTTAGGCCTACTTAAAGCCCCACCCACAACTGTCAATGGTAAAACTCATCCTCATCCAGACACTTTCACAGTTTATTGCTTCAGGTTGAGTATTGTAAGATCCCAATACAAGCAAAAAACTCTCAGTACAGCAATTTACTGTACATATATGCTGTGTAGCTAATGTGAACTAAGATACCCAGCATTGTTGAATTTTCTGTCAATCAAAGGGTTAGGCTATGAAGGTAAGGTTAGTGTAACTTGCTTTGTAAAATGTTATGTCAAGGAATTGCTAACAACTCGTAAATTACAGATTGGTAGATTAAGAACTGGTCATACAGTATAGTACGGTAGTAAAATTTCTTGTATTACAATTTGTAATCTGTTACAAATTGCTACAATTAGATGGAACAGATAACAAATTGGTTTATGCACCGTAGGCCTACCGAATTTTATCTTTATTTTGTTGTAACAGATTGGAAAGTGGTTAAAACTATTTGTATTTGTTATAACCAGTTTTTAACCTGTCATAATAAATTTCCTTATATAACCAATTTGCAATTTGTTATACATATGCTCAGTTTGTTGTACTGTAGATAGGCCTAATGAATTGTAAATTTGTTTTAATAAATTAATACTCTTAACTACAGTAGTAAACAATTTGTCATACACGTACTTCAATTACTGTATTCTTCATGTTACAAATTTTTAATCCACATACTGGGTAACAATTACTTATCCATTATGACAAATTTTTTATTCATTGAAGAATTCTTTAGAATGAATAATGGGAAATTGTTATAAGGAGTTAAAAATTCTCAATAAGGTTTTTGTAACCTGTTTTTATACAGTAACAGATGTATTATATTTGTAGCTAGATAGATCAGAGTGTGGGATCTGGGATGCAAATCAAGTTATAGACTTTCAAAGAGTAGGCCTAGTATAACAATTATCAATTGGTGCAGAGCGTACAATTTTTGGCAATCCTTGAATCCTCCCGTGAAATGGCACTTTCTGGTGTGTCTTTGTTACAGTTTTCTATTGTGAGGATAAGTATTGTACACATTGTTCATGAGTAGTACTGTATGCTCATACTTTTCCATGAGTTCTACAACCTCTGCATTATTCATTATTCATGTAAACTGGTTATAGTCCATTGTTTTTCAGATGGTAAAACTTGGTTCCCTTTGGCAGAACCAGGTATGTCTCATCCATTTCTTAAGAAGGTTTGGATGACCCTTGTGCAGGATGGACGCTAGAGAACTCAGCGCCATCAAGCCTCAGCTGGATGCCAACAATGTTCGTTTTGTTGGGGTGGGACTGGAAGAACTTGGAGTGGAAGAGTTTGTTCAGGGGAAATTTTGGGATGGAGGTAAGTACATTACTTGATATGTGCAGTAAAAAAATGACATGAAAAATGACTTGATTTCCATTGCTGACTTTTGAACCTACAGTATCTGTCACTTGGTCCTTCTGTTTTTTTTTAAACAACTTTGTGTTTTTTCAGTCCATATTTTATACTACTGTATGTACAGTACATGTACCCAGCATGGCCTTCTCTGTTGCAATTACAGTAGGAGAAGCATGTTTGTGTGGGGTTTGGTTGCAGGGATATGAGGCAATGTACAGTATATGCCAGAGCTGTAAGTTGTGAAGCCAGAAATCAAACTTTCTTTGAAAGAAATGATATGATTACGTTGATCAGAGTGCATACAATGCAGGAGCTACAGTATGTACTCGTAAGTAGGCTTCCACCCTAACCTCCAGGTCCTACCAAAGACTTACAGTAACAATGAAACCTGCTGTACTGCCCTTGTGTGTGGGGTTCAGCTAAGCAATGAAGGGAAAACAACCAGTGATCCATAACTGGAAAAAGACTGTGGCCAGCCTGACTCAACCAATTGGTTAGGGAATAAACTGGAAAATGTCATCTAACTCCACCCACCCAGTTCAAGGACCAACAGGCAGACCTAGATTTTCAGAAAAATTTGAGTTGTCCAAAAGGAAATTTGGTTGTCTGGAACATTTTTGGCACTTTGCAAAACTGTAATTTTGTTCAAGTGTTATTAGTCTTGAAGAATAAAAGAAAGTGATGTTTGAGAAACAGAAACATGTGTGATCTGAAACATTGCATAATGTGGAAAAGTTGATCAGTCAGCAGTTTACTGCTTGGTTGTCCATCCGATGACCAACCTTCAACTTTTGGTTGTCCATATGGAATTTTAGTTGTCCTGGACAATCGGACAACCTCAAAAACCGAGCCCTGAAGAGGACTATTCTTTATGGATCCCTCATCAAGAAAACTTCACATACAGTATTACTCCTGTTAATTGCACAGTATTGCACCAAGTTGTGTTTACTGTAAGAAAGCTTACATTACATATTTAAAAGAAAAACATCACACAGGGTCAAAACCACTAAAAATGGAGAATTAGCTGAAATGCATGTCGCACATGTTTGATGCAGAATTATTCCAAATTTGTAGAAGTATTTATCAATATCAATCATACGAGTGATAAAGCACATTCCCAGCTATTACGTCTGAAATTTGCAATTGCTTAAGTCAGTTATTCATAAATTTTATTGTTTTCTAACTTTCGTGGTACGCGTCAAAATCGTATGTCGCAAATCCATTTTATCTTATACTGTACTTTGGGTTGTCGCCCGAAATTTGAGAGCTCTTTTACATTTGATTTATTTTAAAACACAAAACGTGTCGTATTTTTACGAGAGGATAAAAGCTTTCACACATGATACTTCTGTTTAAGTCAAATAATTTAAAACTGAAATATGTCGCAAAATTTCATGTAACATACGTTACCCGACCATATTATCCAATCAACTACTGTATCTTCTAGGAATGGTTTACCTTCGATAAGGTTTCTTTCCTAAGGGTAGAGTATACACTATTTATTTTCTAGGTGAACGATTATGCTTCTAGAATCTCTATTTTGTAGAAAAAGATAAAAATTCTGCAGTGCATTTGACCGAATAGTTAAGGAATGTAACCTACGTTACCAGTCCTTATACAATGACACAATCAAGTGGCTGTGATCTGTTTGGCATATGTAAGCACTTGGTACCCTGAACTAAGTTGAGCAAAGTTAGTTGATTAGAGAACGTTCATCACAAGTGTTGAGGGCTGTAAAGTCAAATTGAAATTTACGTGACTGAAACATATGTTACCATACAGTTAGCAATCATGCTTAAATTGTATAATATAGTGTCCGATAATTAGAAGAAATAGTTGTCAAGTGCCACCACACTCTGAGGAACGTTAATGTAAAACAAATTGGCGGGTAACGCTACAGAGCATGTGCAACATGCCTGAAGCAAAGTTGGATAATATTTCACTTAAAGGTAAGAATGGCTTGAAAAATTGTATATCCAAGGTATTTAAGGACTTTTCGAAGGCACTAAATAGTACACATTATTTACAAAAAGAAGCAAAGTTGAAATTGAGGATTACGTTGTTCGTTAAGGCTACTGGTGAAGCATGCACTAACGTACTACAGTAAAATGTAATGTAGATTTCATCTGAATGTAACGTAGGTTTCGATAATTTCTTTTGTGCTTTACGGTAACTTTACGAATAAATAATTGTCCTGTCACAACGGTGACCAAAAGGAAATGAAACCAGACACAAATAAAGATGAGTTTGAAGAAGGGTATATTTACAATTTGACTTCAACAGTGTGTGTCTCAAAGTCTATCACCAAACTGACTTTTGTACCATAAATCTTAGAGTATTTATTAAGATCAGATACCAAGGGATAACAAGAGCACAGGAAGTGATCAACATGAATTCATGGAAGTTACTAAACAATTCTGGGATATGTCATTCTTTAACTCCTTCTTAGATAAATCTAGATGTAAACATTGAGTGGGCACAAGCTTCCAAGGAAACTAGTTACAAAAATATAATGGAATCATTGGACCACAGAGACATTGGACTGACTGACCAAAGCAAACACAATTCAATCCTCTTAGTCAACAGTACAGTACTTCCAAGTGTTCTGTGCCTTACACGGAAGGGTTACATAATAGGTCTAGGAAGAAATGATGACAGAACTAGTTACTTCCTGTCATCTGAGATTGGTTCAAGGGGAAAGGTGCTACTGTAAGGGTGAAGGGGAATCTGAGGGTGCTTTTAGGAAAATATACGGAAGGGTTAAGTACACGGTAATGTGGGTAAAATCTGCTCTACCATTATCCCCTTCCAAATAAAGTTTGGTCCCCAAACTGAGATAAAATAGTATTTACAAGAGTGCTCAGGAAAATCAAACAAAAAATGTATAAGAAATGAGGTATATGACCTGAAAGACACAGTAAAATACTGAACACTGGAAGTGAAAAGGGGTGAGATACAGCGTCTTCTTGGAACTCAGCCTATTTTAGACATGCAAAGTATGCTCTCACTCAAAATACGAAATTCCTAGGTTTAAATTTTCATGTTGAATATGGAAACATTTAAAAATATATTGGTGAAAACAAAATGAAACAAAAGGGAAAACACTCGAGTACGATCTCAAATAATATAATCAATGTCATGCTTTACTTGGTCCACTCTCTGATAACATATGCACTTAAAACGTAGATGTATTCAAAAAAAACTTATTCTAAAAATAATTGAAACACTGAGCTTGCACTGAGATAATGAAAATGTCTCCAGACTTACATGTTACAATGTCAAAGAAGGCAAACAGTATTAGGATTGATCGTGGCAGGCTCTTTAAAGCTCCATCATACAGATAATATTCAGAATGATGCTCTCTCATATAAAAAAAAAAAAACTTAAAGGAATCTCATGGCTGGGTCATTTTGTAGTAAAATGATGCCTGGTAAACACAAAATATGACAGTTCAAGATGCGATTTGGGTGCAAAATGATGTCTTCAAGTTCTAAAAAAAAAAATTAACAATATTAAGAATAATAATTGTATAACGACAATGCCCTATTGAAACTTGTTGAGAATTACCCTTTCACTATGTCCTCCAATGAAATGCCAGACATGGAATTAATTCAACAACAGATGGATATGGTTGAATGGAGCACCCCCAAGAAAGAGAAAGACTCATACGACACAGAACCCTGGCGCCTTAAGGTTCAGCACAGCCTGAGCCCAGCTCCCTCAGGTGAGGAATACCCCCTCATCACATGATGCCACTGTGTGTGGAATTAAAAGGTGGAATTGATATTGTTTCCCGTAGAAAAGAACTTGTGTTTTCTCAGAGGACGCTTTCTCTTCTTTCCTTGTGCTGTGCGATGGATGTGAAATTCCCGTATAAGATTAGGAGCTAAATCATCACCTGTAGCCCATGATGAAGGACTCCTGTCAGCCCACTTAACTTTGTAATACATTTTGCCGTTGTACCTTTGAGCCCGGAGGAGACAATCCACTTCGTGCCAGTCATTTGGAGGAGGGGAAGGTATAGTGGGATTGTCCTTAGGTACTGGAACTACAATTTGGGATGGCTGTTGAGGGTCAGTGGTGGGAGTGGGACTGTGATAGTTGCCTGAATCACTACTAATTGGAGGTATGCAGACTGATTTGTCCCTATAGTCATAATAACACTTGAGGCGATTTGCATGAACCAGTGATTTTAGTTCCTTATGATCCTTACAATCTCTTAGCTTGAAAGAGTCATTTGGACCCTGCTGGCAAATGTAGAATGGACCATACCATTTGTTATGGAGTTTTGATGACAGTCCCTTAGGGACCTGGGGCAAGTAGACAAGGACCTGTTGACCCACGTGAAAGGATGGAGCCTTTGCTTTAGTATCATATGCACTCTTGTTTCTTTCCTGTGATTGCCTTATATTCTCCCTAGCAACGGATCTAAACACCTCTAGTTTTTCCATAACTGAGGTCAAGTGTGCCTTAGCATCCTGACCCATATTATCATGAGGTATAAGGCTGACATCAAGAGGAGTACGCATTTCTTTCCCAAAAAGAAGAAAGTAGGGTGAAAATTGTGTAGAATTAGTGGCAGGAGACATACGGTACGCCATTGGTGGAGGAGCGAAAAATCCCTTGTTCCATGAATCAACCCTACTTTCTTCATTCTACTGTGAAGCCAGAAGAGAAACCAATACTTTCAAAGGACACATCATCTTCTTTGTCTACTTACCACCCAGCTACACCCTTACAATCACACACAATGTCCACCACACCTGTTCATGATGTAGCACCTGTCCCATTTCATGGACGCTCTTCAGAAAAGGCCAAACGCTGGCTTGACAGGCTTTTGCAGTTTTTACAACTAAAAGGGTCAAAAGACGATGAGGCTCTTGCAATGTTTGGACTGTTATTACGTGACTCAGCCTTGGAATGGTGGACATGTCTACAGGATGATTCGAAGTCCACTTTTGCTAAAGCACAAGCTGCATTCCTTGCAAGATTTAAAGATACTGTTCCGGCCTGGCAAAAACTGAGTGACTTTTTCACATCAAAGCAGGCTCCTGCAGAATCTGTCAATGACTATACATCACGAATGGGCATGGAAGGAACAGATCTGAAACTCCCCATGGATCAAATCATTCAGGCTACAATAGCTGGCCTGCACCCTTCTGTTAGACCCTTTGTGCTCCAGAAAGACCCTAAAACATTGGAGGACATCCAAACGGCAGCAAATCTGGTTACGTCGTGTATGGAACCATCCCAAAAGGGGGAAGTGCTGGCAGCAGTACAAGGCCTTGCAGACCAGCTCAAGTCCCTCACACTACAACAGGAAGGTTTTGCTGGACAACTGGAGTCACTTTCACACACAGTCAATGTTGCAGAATCACAGTGAGCCCAGTGGACCCCACCATCACACAGGCCTCCACGCAGACATCCACACCAATCTGCACGCCAACCCCAGAGGCAGCAATCTCCTCAAATGCAACCGGACCAGCGCCAGTGGCAGTCTCCAGAATTTCAACCGCCTCCAACTATTATTTGCAATGGCTGTGGTGAGTACGGTCACTATAGGTCTCAGTGTCCTGCTTGGTCCAGAACTTGTTATAACTGTCACAAGGTAGGGCATCTAGCTAAAGTTTGTAGGGCGGGTAGACGAAATCAAGCTCCATATAACCCTACTAATCCCTTTGCTAATACCTACTCCACCCCAATACCTCCGCAACCCCCTGCCCAATAGCAATTACCGCCAACCCGTTATGAACACTCTAGGTGTAGCAAAAATCTTTGCCGGGATGCTACAGTGTCCTCTGCTGTAGACTCTCCTATCAATTTAGTGGCCCCACTTGAAAAGAATTTAGTCCACATCTCGGTGCACAATTTCAAAACAAAGGCTTTGGTCGATACTGGGGCTAGCATTTCTTGTGTTTCCTTGGCTCTCATGCAGAAGTGTGGGTTATTAAAGGACTCTTGTTTTCAGCAATCCCCTATTTCTCATATCAGAGGTGTATGTGGTGAAACATATTCTGTATTAGGCACCATCAATGTCCCACTAGCAATTAATAAACTTCACTTATGGCAAACCTTTCATGTTTTTCAAAGATTGCATCAGCCTCTTATCTTAGGCATAGACTTTTTACAAGCAAACACAATTCAATCCTCTTAGTCAACAGTACAGTACTTCCAAGTGTTCTGTGCCTTACATGGAAGGGTTACATAATAGGTCTAGGAAGAAATGATGACAGAACTAGTTACTTCCTGTCATCTGAGATTGGTTCAAGGGGAAAGGTGCTACTGTAAGGGTGAAGGGGAATCTGAGGGTGCTTTTAGGAAAATATACGGAAGGGTTAAGTACACGGTAATGTGGGTAAAATCTGCTCTACCATAGTCCTATGCAGGCAGTTGAAACTATTTAATGAGAAAAACAAACCTACAAATGTATAACCAAGCACATACACCCAAGTCGAAGGCTTGAGGCTTAACACAAGATGTTAAGTCCTCATGGTAACATACTGTAGGTTTCATGAAACCATCATATATTTAAAATTATTTTAAAATAGAAATTGCTGATAACCTGGGAAGTTAAATATTTTTTATAATTAATACAAGCACACTTTCACACTGGTAATAATATTCTTTACCCTGAACTTCCCGAGGACTTACAACTCCATTCCCAAGGTGGTAACGCAGGTTACCAGATATGTATATGATAATGCCATTGCTTTTATTTTAAGATTTGATTGATAGGTTTGATAGAATATTGCAACAAACAAATGTTTCTGTATATTTTAATTTCTTTTAGGTACCAATTAGTCAACATGGGTAAAACAAGAGCGAAAATTCAGGCCGATTACCGAGAACGGAAGAAGCAAAAGTTGGGTCAAGCAGTCTTCCTCAAAGCAGGAAGCGAACGGCAAAAGAAGTACTATGTTCCTGTTGCTGAACTTACACAGCGACAGAGCGACGGGAGAAAGTCAACATTAGGGTCCGAAAAAACACAGGACTTTTATTAAAAAAATAAACGAAGGAGAAAACAACTCTTTAGAAACATTTAATGAAGATGGCAATTCTCAGGAAACCTAAATCTAGATTTTGAAAAGGAAGAGTGTGACTCAGCTATTTCTGATGAGTCATCAGAGACTGCAGGCCCATTCACAGCATTCCCCTCTCCTTGTGAAGATCAAGCTCAAGAAAAAAGTTTCAACTAGAAAAAGAACAAGTACAGTAGGGCCCTCAGCAAGGCACACAGGCGTATTCAACAATTGCAGTTGAAACTTCAGTCGGCTGAAAGAAAAAATAAAACGTTACGAACGAGCTGTGAAGAAAATCCCGGTAAAGGCAACAGAAGAACATACTGTAGAACGACCCCAAGATCGAAAACAGCCACTCAATTAAGATATGCTGGTCTCTCTCCAAGGTCTGTTTCAAACAAAATTAAGAAGCAGCTCACATTCTCGAATGCTATTCTTGATGAAATTCGTGCAGCTTCACAACAAAATCGAAAAACAAATGAAAAAAGCGTACCCAACCAGATTGTTTCAGGAAGAGTAATGAAGAATTATAGACTGATACGTTATGCTAGCAAACAAACCGGATTGAAAAGACAAAACCTTGCACGTGTTCGAAGTAAAAATGTGGCACAGTCTTCAAAAACGCCATGTTCGACAGTCATGGAACATGCTTCATGATGACGTGGTCAAATTTCTTTCACGGGATGACAATTCTCGTCTTATGCCGGGAAAAGAGACGCGTGTACTGTAAGTCAGGTGAAGGTAAGGCCCAGATAAGAGTGTTAAATGACTACTTTGCCAATTTATACTTGAAGTATAAGTCAGAAAATGTTGAGCAATGGCGCGTTTCATCAACAGCATTTCAACGAATTCGGCGCTCCCAACTTCATATCAAGTTGGTACAATATGCATGTAGAAGGACTAGTTTATGTCAAAAACATCAGAACATGGCACTGAAATTGAAAGCCTTGAAAAGTCTTGGTCTGGTAACGAAAGAAAACCCAGATGAGTTTATGAAGAATAACAACGAAGGTGCAATTAACAAAGTGATGGATAGACTGATGACAGAGAAAGTAACAGATGATCTTGTCCACTATGAAGAGTTGGGGGGAGTATCTTCAGAACAAGGAAAGAAGAAAATAAAACTTAAAAGAGAAGTTTTGAAGAAAGATGAGTTTTTGGAGCTGTTCAAAACAGAAAGCCCCAACTTCCGGGACCACGTTGAGCGTGTTAAAGTGCAGTATGATGCAATAAGAAAATGTAAAGAAATTTTAAAGAAAGATGAATGCCTAGTACAAATGGACTTTGCCGAAAATACGTAACACGTGCGTACCCTTAGAAGAAGTGCAAAGTGGATACTGGAACCAAGAGGGGGTCACCCTCCATCCCATGGTTATGTACTACCGTGACGAAAATCAAACTTTAAAGCATCATAGCTTTGTAGCAGTGTCCGATGACAAAAATCACAATGCTACTACCATATTTTCGATCGTCAAGGACCTTGTGCCGTGATTGGTGAAAATCGTACCTAGCCTGAAATGAATCCATTACTGGACAGACAGTCCAACTGCGCAGTACAGAAACAAAACAATATTTTCACTTGTGAGTGACCATCATGAGCTGTTTAATGGGATTTTTGCTTCCTGGAACTACTTTGAAGCCGGCCATGGAAAGGGGCCGTGTGACGGCATAGGAGGTACTGTGAAGAGATTTGCAGATGAAGCCGTGAAAAGGGAAGGGGCTGTGATACAGGATGCAAATGACTTTTACGCATGGGCATCTCAAGAACGAGACGCCAGTGACATTGAATATGTTTTTGTCAGCAAAGACGATTGTGCCGCAAACGCTCAGGAAATCACCCAAAGGTGGCCTTCTGTGAAAGCAATAGCAGGCACCTTAAAATTACACGCAGTTGTTGGAGTAGGTGATCAACAGCTGTTAATTTGTCATCTTTCTTGTTATTTTGATAAGTGTTGTATGCATCCAGGAGCCGACCATCAGGTATTAAATATGTGTGATGGGTGGATGACTCATAATGTGATCCTCTGTGACTCTCACGCAGACCCCATTGCCAATGTGCTACTGATCAGCGAAGGGTACCACGCCTGTATACTCCCTAGATGACTGGGTTGCAGCAGTGTACGATGACAACTGGTTCATAGGACAGGTTATTGAGGATGATGTAGAAGATGTGCACATAAATTTCATGACTGCAGGTAGTGGTAAAGAAAAGCAAAACACTTTCAAATGGCCTCTCATAAAGGATGAAATTTGGGTTCCATATGAACAAGTACTTTGCAGTATTGATGCTCCTATGACGCTTTCAAAGAGACTTTTTGGCATAGCAAATGAGCAGGCTGCTTCTACAACAGAGAAACATCTGTTATTCAATAACAAGCACCAAAGGAGCACAGAGATTTAACTTTATTTTCAACTGAATTGTTAATTGCAAGATATTGATGCCTTATGAGTTAGTTGTTACAAGTTGCCTAAAATTCTAAGACATTGGTCCAGTTCTTTTAGACCACGTATAAATATTAATACCGATTACATCGTTCCTCGTTTAAAAGAAAAAAGTTGGTGCAGACTTCAGTCTTAGGCCTGCTTTTATTCCGAACTAGAGTATTCCGAACTGAGTATTGTTTTGGTGCGGTTACAATATTTGCAACTTACATTACCATTTCAGGTAACATACGTTACCAATGTTAATACTAACAGTGGTTTTCTAGTATAATCTCTTTGGAAATTGTTTAACAACAGATGTTAAGAGGATTAGTTTGAGCAACTGGACATCTATTGCTAGGGTACAATTATTCAAGCATCCAAAAGATATTTAAAACAATACAAGGTGAAGTTTGACCGAATTTTTTCGAATTTATGGTCGTACAGTAAGTAAAAACAACGCTTTAAGTGGCCGTGTGAATGTAACATTAAAAAGTATGTTAACTTGGAATAGTTCGTTCCACACAGTCTTTCAATCTGCGGTTAAACATTCTCAGCAATGTTCATCAAGTTCATAAAAAATAACTTCGGAACTTAAAATCATGTAGTAACGTAGGTTTCATTGTTGTGGTTTACCTGTTAACATTCATTTGTGCTGGAAAATAAAGTTCTCGAGATTACATGGGGGGTTGGGGAGTGCTTAGGGAAAATGAAGACTCAAAATAAGTGAATCTTTTATGCCAAAAGAATGAAAGTCACCTATACACTACAGTACTACTGTACACTTCAGTTTTGTGGTTTTTGTAAAAGAACAATTAACAAGTTTCATGAACTACAGGTCATCAGGAAACAGTATTTTTATTAGTAGTCAAAACCCCTGGGAAGCTCCTTTTTAATTTGGAAGAATCATAACCAGTACTGTTAGTGTACTGTAATAAACAGGGTGTTTTTCCTGCAAAGGTGTCCAGCATTGTCCATTTCCTGGTAGGTGTTTCTTGATTAAATACAGAATGTTTAGTCATGCAGGAAAAGGATTGAGCTGACGATTACAGTGGTTGTAACATTTGTTGGGAAATTCACGAATACCAGGATTGCATTGGCTTCCTTTGATTCACCTTTAGCTTCCTTCTGTCTGTTGTGGGTTATGTTTACGTGTCATTTTTGTAGTATCTCCCTTCTCTGCATAATTTACATCTTATCACTTCAGGGAGGAAATGAACCTCATTGCACACACACAGTTAAAATAGTCAAAATATGTCAAATTAATTGCTTGACATTACCAATAAAGTGTACAGAACCAAAGTACATAAAAAAGTGTCATCTCTCATTTGGGGTTAGCTAACAGGCCAATCAAGAACGTGTTAGTTGATTTTCCTGCAGTGTGAACACAATGAAAGCATAGCTTATTTGACGGCACAGATCATGTAACAAACTCTGATACATATTTTACGGATTTGCAAGGTACAGTATCTCAATGTAGAAAACTTGGATGCATTTCTTACACAGTGTGTGGGTGCGTGATGAACCACAGGCTTAATTTTCAATGGCAAGGAATCAGTATACAAAGCCTTTCAAATTTCAGTGACTGTCTGTTTGAGTCCTTGGGCATGACCCATCCAGGAGTCTTAACTCCAGACCTGATGAGCTGTGAAAGATCTCAACTCCATTTGCTTTGTTTTTTATAAACTGTAATTGACTCTCATGTACATGTAGGATAGGAATTTTACAGTAAGTATTGTTGCTGTGCAGTATGACTCTTTTAAATTGGCAAAATTAAAAACCAAATGATGTTATTACAAAGCAATCTTTATTCTGTACAGTACTTGAAGTTGAAATACAGTAAGGGAGGGAAAGTGTGCAAATTGCGAAGCACCTCACAAAACTTATGCACATACTGCACGTACGTAGACTATGATATTATGAAAAAGTCATTCATTTATGGATTGCTAGGGTGCTTTAATCTTTGAACTTAACTTCACATGGGATTTTGCAATTTTATTTAAAGCCACAAATAGGGAATAAGATAGATGCATATGGGCAGATAGCACAGTATTTAGAAAGAATGAAACTCAAAATTGGATCTTGTGCTGTGTTTAGGGTTGCTTCTGAGATACAGTATCCGGTTAATTCATCATGGATGAGTTTGGTTATAGACTACTGTACTCCTAGAGCATCCACTTATCAGATCACAGATGAAGATTCCAAGACATATACCCCTGGAGTGGAGATTACAGTACCAAAACATGTTAAATTGTTCTGTGATGAATGATGGACAATACCATCATCTTACTATCACTTTCTTGTGGGAATTTTTTTGAGAGATATTTTTCGATGTGTGTGAGATATGTGTGAATGGTTAGTATGCACTGTAGCTTAATAGAAAATTAACTCATCTATTGAACAAGCAAAAAGAGAGAAAGTACAAGTCTGACACCTTTTTTACTCGTCATGGACGATTGGAGACCATTAACTTTGAGCCCTGCAGATGGTTGGAATTGGAATTTGCTTGGTGGTTCAGGGTACTGTCGTTGTACACTCATTTTACACTGGACCAAATCCTGTTGGAACCATGTGGAATTTTCCTAGGACTAAAGTGGTGCTCAAGGTGGTTAAAAGGGTTAAAAGGGTAAATTGGGAAACTGTCCATTTCAGGAAATTATCCCACTCCGCAATTTGTCCAAAGTTTGCTGAATGGAGCAGTGCAGGCCTACAGTAGGCTACTGTACCTGCAGTTCTGAAGATGAAATCCATGGTACAGTACTTACAGTGTGAAATTCAAATTTATTGTTTATCATTGAGCCAAGTGCAGTGTTGTAAGTGTACTTCTTGATCTGTCAGATTTAAAGAACTGTAAAAGGGTTTTCTTTTCTTTTAAACAGAATTGTACATAGATGAGAAGAAAAAGTCTTACGATGCCCTGGGATTCAGAAGACTTGGCTATTTTGCAACGGCTGGAGCCTTGCTTTCCAAAGCCCTTCGTGCTGGAATGAAAAGGGTAAGTTGAAGGTACAGTAGGACTCCAGTTGTTACCAGTTTCATAGTGATTAAAGGGGAAATGCAGCCAACCTAACTTGAAGTGTAGTAGACCATCCTATTTCATGATTGGCTATTTAGAGTCACGTGACAATATTTTTTCTCCTCAAATGTGAAAAGACTAGCAGTAATTTTGCATGATTTGAATTGAATATGGCTACAGTTATTAAGTCCTGAAATATTCCATTGCTAAAGTATGCTGTACAATACTCTGCAGTATTTTAAATCAAAATGCTGCAAAAAACATTCTATTCACTTTTAAAACTAGTTTTATATCTTACAGTACTTTTTCCTTGCAAAAAGAGAAAAGTAAAACCCATGGCAAAAACACAAAAATCATGATTGTGGTACTCAGTAGGCTAAACTGTGCTCAATACTAATGAATATTTCACTGCTAAAGAGTACAGTTCTTTGCTGTACAGTTCTTACAGTTGGTATTTCTTTACGTACTTCAACTCAACTCGGTTTTATCTTTAGTTTAAAAGATGATGCAATCATGTCATTATTGTTTTAGTTGCTATGACATGGTTTCAGTATGCAGGGTTGGTAAAGATTCTGTTAATGTGTAAACAGCACAAGAAGGCACACTAAAAGGCTTAAATTAGGAGCTGGCTTGTGGCAGTGGTGGTTTATTAAGTTATTTCAGGATCAGAACAAACTCTTAATCAGCAAGAAGAGATTTAAATGGAGGTTTTTCATCCTTCATAGCCACAGACTATTAGATAGGGTTGTCTAGGATGCAACATGATTCTGCACACTCTTACACTTTAGATCTTGCATACAAGTTGTTTTAAGGGATAATTGTCTGTCCATGTGTAGATCATACAAAGTCCATGTTTGCCCTTTGATATATGTGGTATTATACTTCAGAAATCCCACACAATGGCAACATTGGTATTGAAAACACTGATTCAGTCTTTGGTCTACAGTAGGTAAAGAATTAGAGGGTAGAGAAATAAGGGCATAAGAGTTTACTGTTTACTCATTTAGGTATAGCAAGAGATTTTTATATACCATACCTTAGAGTGTAATTATACTTTTGTACTTACTTAAGAAGTACAATCTATTCCACAGTACAATGGAACCAAAGAAAATAAATAGCACACCTCTCCAGACCTCTCCAGAGATGTAATTTGCTTTGGAAAATTTTTTTTCTCTCAGCATTATCCTCTCCCCCAGTTTGCCTCCCCCCCCCATTTTGACATTTTGGCACCACCATTGAGTTTAATATGGGTTCAAATACATTTCAAATTTAAGTTTGTTTCACATACAGTTCAAATACTGTACAGTGGGAGAACATTCTCATTTACGGTATGTAATATACTGTACAGTACTTGCATTCGTAAAAATTAATGGCAGGGAATTGTGTGCTGTATATCACTGCTACTGTAAATATTGAAAGTACAGTACAGACCTTGGGTTTTAGATTTTCCAAGTCTTCTACCGTACAAATGGGCTTGTCAGAAAAGAAAGGAGTGTGGTGCACTCCTCACAGTGATCTGAGGCCCTTTGAAGACAGTGATGGTGCACAATTGCACTTTCATGCCTCACAATTCAACATCAGACCTTGGGGTACCACAGTGTGATTTACGTATTTGACGTCAACTACCGGATGTACATTGCATGTGATTGGAGAAAATACAGTGTGAAAATGGTTATGGGACATACTGTATTATGGAATAATGCATTGTAATAATTTGTCAACTTGGTGACTTTTTACCCACAACAAAATTTCTCCGTAATACTGCAGGTCACTTAGCACTGCAATGCCAAATGTGTACAAAATGTATTGTGATCGTAGCTTCCAAGTTGTTGTAAAGTACTGTACATGCATGGCTGCTGACCATACTGTATGTACTGGTATTAACAGTACTGTAGTTAAAGTCCAAACTTTTTCAAAGTCAGTGCTTTTGATTGCAATGCAGAAATTTACAGCACATTCCAGTGGTTTGTGCCTCAAGTGAACCTGGTTAAATGTACAGTAAAGTCTTTCACAGCCTTTACCGGGTGTAGGACAGTGGTGGAGAGTGTTGTACGTGTCACAAAACCTTCACTTTGGTGAAGCCCCTTCCTGTATGTCAAATTAATACTGTATCATAGGAATAACACTGGGGTTTATTTATTCTTTCTTTTGTTTTCTGCTATTTAGGCATCTGATGCTGGAATTCAGGGAAATTTTAAAGGTGATGGCTTCCAAAATGGAGGAACTATCATAGTTGACAAAGGTTTGTGTTTGATTACATATTTGATGTTTCAGTTGAAACAAAGTGATTTACTAGATCCTTAAGGAATGCAAATTTGGTCAAGTGACTTTATTATGCTTGTGAAAGAAGATAAAAAAACCTTTTAAAATACTGGAACTTCTAGTATTCCTGTTAGAGTACAGGAAATACTTTTGTCAAAGAACAAGATGTCATGTGCTTTTTGTTTTTGGTAACGCCTCAGAGCATGTCCCTCGAAATGTTATAGTTTTCTATGTCAGTTGGCCTTCATACTCTTTTTGTTTTTGATGAAAAGAGAAACTAATGCTTCATGATGGTGTGTTTATGTGCACCTTGGTACAAACACTGCCTTGATTAGCATGCAGGTTCAGGCCACCTGCGAGAGCTCAAGCCTTGCACATCTTTCCTAGATGCTTTACTCATTAGCATGGTATCTCAAGATACTACTGTAGAAATGCTTGACAGTTTTCAAACTTGATACATAGATGCCTTTATTATTAATAGGAAGAACCTACTTTACTGCTAATGTGCATAGTGCTCAGCATAAGCAATGGAGTAGGGAAAAGAAGCCAGTGAGCCACAACTGGAAAAGTGGCTATGGCCTGCTTGACTTGAACCAATTGGTTGGAGGTCAAAGGTCATCTGGGGTCAGTAGCAGTCAAACTTTATCCATATTATCTCAAAGTAAGAAAGTAAACAGATTTCATACTTGGGATGTATATACTGTATGCATTATGATGTTATATGATGAGAAGAAGGTGGTCCCTATTAGTTTTGGTTTTGGTTTCTCAAGGTAAGAAACTTGGATAGATTTCATATTTGGTATGTGGATGTTCCCTCTTGCTTTTGCTAGAGGTCAAAGGTCATCTGGCATCACAGGTGGTCAAAATCTGAAAATCTTGTTAACTGGCTATTTCAAAGTAATGTAGGAATCTTGGACATATTTTATAACTGGTATGTGGATGCATTATGGTCAAAAGATGTTCCCTATTGTTTGGGGTGGAGGCCAGGGGTCAACTGGGTTTACTAGGTTTCAATGTCTGAAGATATTTCAAATAAAGTACTATCATAAGATAGGGAAGATCCCCTAGGGAAAGAGGTAAGAGATAAAGAGATAGGGAACTTGGATACATTTCATATGTTGTATGTGGTTCTGTTATAGAGGCAAGATGGTCACATTCTTTGTTGGTGGATGTTAAGGCTCATCGAGTGTAAAACAGATCTTAAGGTCTGCAGTCTGCATCGAGGGCAGGCTGTGAGTGAGCATGCACAGGGTTGGGTGCCTTTGGCAAATGGTAGTTATTGGTGAGGTAAGAAGGGCTGACCTGGCCTTTAGGGCTGCCATGATAATTGAGATAATGCAATATTGTCGATATAATTTTGACCCGACATAATCGACCCATGCTTTGTCAAGCTGTGATATCGCAACAGAATATGACTAAACCACTGTGAAATCTCTTATTTTATTGTCTTTAGTCAGTAACCTAAAGTGATCATAATTTATGTTGTCATAAGAAATGGAAAACGGCACTTCACTAACCACAGATGCACATAAAGATGTACACACATACAGTAGGGCCTAAGTACAGTTGCCTAGCCTACAGTATACAGTGTAATGTATATACATACACACTGTTGGTATGTAGTCAGTTGTGGCTGCATGCAGTAAACAGCTGATGGCAAATATAATGTTATGACTGCAGTTCTAAATGCACTGTATAGTAATTATTCAAAAATAATTATTTTGGCAGCCCTACTGGGCTTATGGGTTGGTTTAGTTGACAAACCAAGCTTGGAGTAAGTATGTACTGAACATACTCATACCATGATGCAGTCATGGTTTTGCTGTTGTGTAAGTATGTACTGAACATACTCATACCATGATGCAGTCATGGTTTTGCTGTTGTGTGTGATGTTCCACATTTGGAGAGCTGGAGAACAATCCAGTCACCGACAGTTGAAAAAAGGATGTACTGTAGGTGTCACTAAATTTTCCGTAAAGGTTAGAAATTGGGTACGTGAAACAATAAACAAGGAAATCAAACCATGATTTTGTCTAATTGTTACTTATTATTGCCAGAATGGATTTGCACATACTGTACATGTACAGTACTTTGCACGACATTTTGCAAACCCACCCCTGAACTTGAAGGTCAATGTCAGAAATTCTGGCTATATGTTAACCTTTCTTCCCTCAGACTTTCCTCTTTAGTGTATGGCAAACATAACATCAGGGTTTGCATGACATGGGATCTGTGAGTAATGGATAGAACCTAATGCGAACTTTTTACCAGTATAAAGGAAAAAATGAGGTTCAGCTAGAGACGTTCTGTTTGAACTGGTAGTAATGTGAAGAATTTTGGCTTAAAGTCTGCATAATGCTTGAAATAAAGGATGCTAAAACTGACAGATGTGTAATATTCTGTGCTGTATACTTTAAAGAAGCACTGTGCTACCCAGTTGACCATAAACAGCTACTGTTGGGTCAAGGCTGGTGTCAATCAAAGTTTATCAATCACAATACAACTCCATTAGGGAAATTTTTTTGCTTCTTTGGGCTTGGAAGTTTTATTTAAAAGCCTCGGGGATCCAACTTGCCTTCTGTCAAGCATGTTGATTGATTTGGTTGCTTGGCTGAACAAGTGGATATCTAGTTTCTTATGTAAGGCTATTAGTAACACAAAAAGGCCAATTAAACAACGAATTCAGTCAGAGCAGTTTCATCTTATGGAAGTCTACACCTGCAGTGATGAAATCATGCAATTAATCATCTTATCAGCTGTGCCTAAGATTGTTGTATGTACAGTTCTGGTTGTCTTCAATGAGGTTGGATTTCTTGTTCTATCTGAATGTATTGTTCTTCAGTTTAAATAAACAGGTTCTGATTTCAGTACTCAGTAGGCTTCAAATGTTTTCACTAAGTTTTCTTAAGATCCTCTGTTTTTCAAAGAGCAAGAAGTTTCTTCTTTCAGTACTCTGCACGACATTAATCCCAAATATATTTTTAAGCAACCACTAAATCTCACAATTTTCTTCTAATTTATCTTCGAAGTATCTTTCATAATATTTTAAGACTTCAGTATTGCATACTCAAGGTACCCTAGCAAAAATGTGTTGTAAATTTTATATTTGAGATGAAAAATATTGTCACATTTCGAGTCATTTATGAAACAGGACATTGTAATAATAATATAATTTCAAGTTGGGGCAGCTGTGTTTTTCCCTCAGAACTACAGACTTTATTTTATAGCCAAAGATGACTCTATCTGTAGGACAATGAATGATATCCATGTGGAAACAGTTCATAACATTTCCTTACTTACTTAACAGTACTGTATATATATATATATACTCAGAAGTAAAATTGCTATCGGATGCCTCAACAAATTGCTAACTGGACAGCTTTATCTTGTTATATATATATATAGTCCCAAAAAACGCATCATATCAAGCACTTCAGATATAGTAGAATCCTCGTGTGTTGGGTTTTTGCTTTACTATATATATATATATATATAACGCTAATTCCCACCTTAGGGGGAAATTGTTATATCTGCGCATACATAGGGCGAAAAAATAGCAATAGAATACATAAGGAAAAGTCTTCGCCCTAACGTATAAAAATATAAACAACATTATTTCAATGGCCAGCAATCTGTTGGTGATAACAGCTAGGTGTCCGTAAATTTGACAACTTTGAAGTAATTGTATCTTCTTTGTAAATCTAGGAGGGCGCTCTTGGCCGTTTACGTATTCCTATAGAAAATGTGTGTAGAAACGTTACGGCGAAACTTATATTTCGCCCCCCAAATTTTTTCCCCTTAAGGTGGACTTTTCAACAACAACTATCCCCCTAAGTGCCGAATTAGTGAAATATATATATATATATATAAACAGGATGTTTATTTGTGGAATATGGCAAAGGAGGTGATTTTTCCTCAGTACAGGGGAGAGAGGGGGGCGGGCATGACAACATTTCAAAAAATTACTTTCTGAAAATACTTAAAAATTAAAAAAAAAAAAAAATTCAATTGGTCATTTCTCAAATGTGGAGTTACTCTATGTCTCATGGGCCTTGGGATAGCAGTCCATGAAAAATGACACTTACTGTAGACGCTTTAGTAATTAGTATCTTCAGCTATTTATTTGTGGACTACTTAGAGGCTCAAATTAATTTACGAAGTTCTGTATAAGGTCATGATTTTAATATGAACAATCAATATCTATGCATTTTGTTTCAACATCTCACTCTTAAACCACTTTTGTTGCTCACTCTACAGTCTGCTTTTGCTGTACTGCCATTTTTGAAAATAATAAAAGTGTTCAAATCAATCACCTCTTCATTGCAATCATCAAATACATGCACGCATTCAATGTTTGTGTCGGTCAGTGTCTCACTTGCATGACTTGTGTTATGAACCTATTGTAGTTCATGAGGATTATTGTCGTAGAAGTCGTGGAATTTCTTCTGCTTAAAGAGGTAGAAAGTTGTAAATAGATTTGGTGGACATAGGTGTACACAGGAATGATTACTGTATGAAGTCCCTGGTACTTCCTTTTGATTCAGTTTTTTTCTTGAAAGGTTAAAGGGCATCTGGCAACTTTCTGTCTCTCGTACAGTAGTACAGTATTTTTACCTTCAATAATAACTCCATTAGCATACCTCCCAAGTGACCCGCATTTTGGCGGGTTTGACCCACATTTGGACACCCAAACCCGCTGACCCACCCAGCCCTCTGAAAAACCAGCATTTCAAATCTCCAAAGTATTCTTAGTAACAGAACCACTAAAATCAGCCGAAATAATTCAGCTTACCAATAACTACAAATTCAGTAAATATATTATCTCACAGCACATTTAACTGCTCGCGCTGCTGTACAATGCATAGGCCTACAGTAGGTACAGGTAGTATGGTAAGTTTGCTATCACAACATTGTTATCGGCTAACCTTAGCAGCAGGTATGGAATATATTCCTGTCACTGCCTTCATAGTGTAATAACGTCGTTCAATGCCGTGTTCAATAGCGAAAATAAATAACCACTTTGCGGGTTATAGGCGGGGCTTGTTTCAGAGTTCCGGAACGTTCTTAACTGTCTTAACTGTTCGTGACGTTCTTGGCTAAGCCTATAGGTTTTCATGGCTAGAATGCCATGCAAGATGTATACGAAGATATTGGAAATCACCGCTGGTGGGTTGACGTTTGAAAACTGTGCAGCTACCGCACCAAAATTTACCTCAAAAATAACTATTAAATATTGTAATTAGGAGAGGTTTTTAGTCATTGCGCATTTGTAAGTATCTGCATAATATTATTTTGGCAAATCTCTCAGTACCATATTTTTCTAGGTTACAGCAAAAAATTTAGTACTGTACTGAACTTTTTGGCGGTGACCTAAAGACATTGTGTTGACTGATTTGCCAAAAAGTGTCACCATTTTGGGTGTAGACACTTTTAAAATTCAAAAATGTTTGAAAAGGGGGGGAGGACACCCACTCCCCCAGGCCGGCGATCCACCAATGGACAGGTCAGTTGGACCCACATCTAGCCTCTTGGAACTTGGGAGCTATGCATTAGTCTTTTTCTTGGAAACTAGTTACCTTTTTTAAAGTTGCTTTTGATTGTTTGGTTGTAGAAAACTTACAGAACTCTGATGTCTAAAATCATTCTTCTTTTGTTTCTTGACTAGATGGTAAGCTGCTTTTTGAATTTAAGCAAATAGAACCAAGCGATCATGTTGACCCAAAAGAAATCCTGAAGGCCCTTGGTGTCAAATCTGACTCAACAGGAGAAGGCAGCCCAAAGAAAGTGGAATGCGATGAAGATGTTTGCACTCGAACCTAAGCTGAATGGCATCAGTTTGTGGTATATGGTAATAGTCAGGGATGGCATTGAAACAAATTCTATTAACATAATGTCACTCAAAATTGCCCAGTTGTTGTGCGTGGAATACTGTAGCTACTTCTACATTCCCAAGCAATCAGAAGTGTGATATGTATTATTAATCTCCTCTTTCAGCACCCTTCTGTATTTTACAATAACTGTTGAATATAAGTTTCTGGATATTTGCTAGGTAAAAAAATTTCCTACCCCCACAGATGCAAGACTAAACAGCCTCCACTTCACTTTTACCATTCATAGCATGTAGGCCCATGAAAAGCAATATTGAAAATAACAAAAATAGCAAATCTGAATAAAGTTTGTGGTCCTTCATCCATGTCACAAAGTTGCATGTAGTATTTAGCTTCTAGTAAAATTTTGTTTGTGTAAAGAGAATTTTTAAATGTCAAATGGTCAACATTTAACCAATTCTTGGTACAAATTGCCTTTATACTGTATGCACAATATTTTTTTCATGACATCAACATCTTGTGAATTGAATGTACTTCAGATAACAGTGTTCTAACTTCAATACTTTTATCATCTGGGTGATGTGTACAGTGTGTCATTATCAACCTACTTGACTGACTGAAATCTTTCAGAACAGTACATGTTGGTACTGTATGTCAAAGATCATGCAGCCCATAATGTACATGGTACATAATACTGCATATTGAAGTATTCTGTTTGGCAGAAGTTTCAACCCCTTTGTGCAAGGGTCTATGTTTTGCACAAACAGATTTGGTTCTGCCTTTCATTGTGAGGCAAATATTTGTGTCCTGTTTCATTTTTTGGCATAGATGGCAAATTTGATAAAGAATGACACACAAGATATGCAGCAAATCATTTGCCTCCATTTGACTGATGCCAGAATCAGGTGGCTTGACAATGTCCATTTGTGTCTTTTAAGGTCACAGATGCAAACGAGTTGTCACAGATAATGTTATGTTTTAATGTTTTGTCAAAGGTAAATGTACCAGTATTTGACACACAGAGTCTGTTAGCAGCTATATTTATCCATGTCCTTTGTTAGACATTAGCTTGCTTTTACAATGGCAGTTAAAATATCAACTATAGAGCAGATGTTCCAGAAATTTATAAGCTCTGTATTGCGCTATTGGATAAGAACTTGCTTTATTATCAGAGTACATTTGTTTTTTGCCCAACTTATAGTGCTATCACCTGAAAACTTCTTACAATAGGTATTCATGCAACATTCCCACAAGATCGTTTTGTTCATTTTGTTTTTTAGATGATGGTTTCGTGTGCAAACAAATTAGTTTTGATAAGTGTTTTAGTATCTGAAGTATGTGTTTACATGTTACATGTCCTTCTAGGCACCAAGTTTCCTCCTTCTAGGCACCAAGTT
This sequence comes from Holothuria scabra, assembly GCA_037179385.1. Taxonomy (NCBI): domain Eukaryota; kingdom Metazoa; phylum Echinodermata; class Holothuroidea; order Aspidochirotida; family Holothuriidae; genus Holothuria; species Holothuria scabra. The sequence continues at coordinate 49,407,291 of CM074191.1, forward strand.
TCCTTCCTGACAAGGTATGTGATCCATTAATGATTGCAACACACTAACATATAGTGTGTGTGACATTTAGGCAGTTTTCAAGTTGGTTTAAAATTTCATATTGAGTTATTCTCCTAAGTGTGCGATGTACTGTTGTCTATGTGGTTTGGTCATAAGTACTGAGCAATTTTACAATGCTGTGCATGCCATTATTGAAAGAAACAAATATTTTGAGGCTGGTAACTAACAATCATCTGTGCTAAAGAGGTCAATGTTAAGGATGGTACACCTTGGCAAGTCACTTTCATTCCATACAATTGCAAGGGCACAGCCATAAATTTACAAGCCATGGACAGTGGATGTCTGCAGTTTGGTGAATTGATTGCTTTCATGAGTATTTACACCCCATAGCTTACAAAATAACTTTGTGAATCATACAGTAACCACCCCATACACTACCATATTCTACTTTACAACAAGTTTGTATTAGACTGAAATTTATTTTAAATAATTACCACTTTATTCACTTTCAGAATTCCCTCTCTGTGTTATGGAAAACCAGGAAGGCTCTGTAAATCTGAATGAAGAGATTTTGTAATAAATATAGTAGTGAATGTGCCATGTGCAAGTTTTGGGCAAAATTGTTTACTCTCTTCGAGTAAATTACATGAATCTCTGGAGAAAAAGGAAGAGATCTAAAATAAAAATATACTGCAGGATAGATCTGTATTTAGAAAGCAAAGTCTGGCATGCAGTTTCAGGACATTGTAATCACAATATGGAATTGTTTCCCAGTACTGTCATACTTAGAAAGGCATGGACTTACATATTATACATTATTCATGGAAAACTTGTGTGATGAGCTGTAGTGCCTGCCTGCCTGACATATCAGTACATTTCTGTTGGTGTGGAGCAGTTCATTCACCAATGTTGGAATCAAAGAGTAAGCCTCTGTTGGTCGTCAAAAAGGAAACATGTTTTTAATTGGTTCCATATTCAGCTACAGTCTCCATTATTTAAGAGAAGCTGATAGAGCTTCCAAGATATCTCAAAAGTAATTGTCAATATTGCTGAAGAATCAAAACATCATTTGTTGCTTGTACTTTTGTTGTGCAATAACTGCAAAAAAAGCTTTTATCATAGTCTTTCCACTTCCCTGCATTTGTTTGTTATCATCACTGAAGATGTACACCTACCAGAATAAACATCCACATATTGTATTTCAAGATCCAATTAGTCCACTTAGCTCAAGGTATTCCTCGGTATCATCTTATTTTTGAACCGTAAGCAGACTGAATATTTTAAAGATGGGCGTCTTCATTATTTTATGTTTTTGTTTTGTAGTAATTATAAAATAATACCTCTAGGATATTAATGTTATGAATTTTGTAACATTTTAAGGAAACTGTGTTGGTAGTACCCTTTTCCACTATGATCGGTAAAGCTGTACTTAATGAAGTCATTACTGCAAAACCTCTTTCTGTGAGGTGCATTTTGACAGATACTCGTACATGTCTTACAGATCATAGGAGATGGGTATTACATAACAACCTTATTATGTTAGAAATTGTGTATATTGTAGCTTTGGAATAAAGGCTATCAATAAACTGATAACGTAGTGTCATGCCTTTACTCTATTTCTTATATGATATAAATAGTTCAGCTCTGATAAAGCATTACTAAGGAAGAGACGAATACTTTTTTTTCTTCCATCTCGTTTATTTTTAATAAATTCCAACATAACCTCATTATATAATCCGAATACATACGTAAACATACACAACAGTAAATGGGCAGGATACACTCTTACACGTACATACATTATATAAATATGCACATAATTTGTGTGCAAATGATGTAACTTAAATTTTACAATCGCCTAGTTAACCAACCACAACGAAGAGCAGAGTTCTTGGGGTTGCTACTAAACAGCAACAGTAAAAAGGTCCTTAGTTAAAAGACCAGAGCAGTGAGCAAGATAAACTTTAAAACCATTAAATTTCCTTGATCTACTCAATGGAACACATGGTTTGGAGTTCATGTAAATCTCGACCTTCAGGATAAATCTCATTTTATTAAAGGACTCAGTACTTTTTGGCAGACTCTGATTTAGGTTACAATTATAGATATAATTTTTACAGTGAAGAATGAAATAGTTCATTGGGGGATCTAAGACCAAGTTGCAACCAAAGAAAAAGTATTTTTTTGTCAATATGAATTGCCTCCCCCAAAATAGCTTTTTTGAGTCTAAAATAAAGCTAGCAGTAATGTGACATTCCCAAAATAAATGTTCAATGGTCTCAGATGCTATTTTACAAAAGGAGCAAATAGAACTCTCACATTTTCCCATTAAAGGTACCATTTGGTGGCAAGCGGTTAATGAAGAAATTTAAATTGTTATCAGAGTTTTGTATCACAGAGGGTTTAAAAGGGGATTCTGAAAAAGGTTTTCCAATCGCCATCGTTAAAATTAAAAAATAAATTCCATTTAACAATTGCTCGAGGGGATAAAGATAAACGGGGAATTTAATGAGGATAAATTTCCTTCGGGAAAATATTTAAAATTGTATCTGCTAAATGAACTTATGGTAGGGGGTCCATCTTACACTGGAGTGAGCGTTTTCATGAGAGGATGTTATCGCCAAAAGCATTCTAAAAAACTTTGTAAAAGGGAATATAACCACCTTAAATTTGTCACAGAACTCTAAATACGAAATTGGTAAGCCATCGTTTCTAAACAAATCTTTACGTATAAAAGCCCTGCCTCATGTAACCTACCGAAATAGAAAGTTGGGTTATTTATTTATTTGAAGTATATTATTATTCCATATTATTTGACAGTTTGGTTTTTAGCCGCTATATATAGTCAACAGGATTTATCGCTCAGTATTACGCCTAACCTTATCAGGCGCACCTCGCCAAATAAAATAATAAATGAATCTTTAAAGCTCTTGAATAAAGTGATGGGGGAGGATTTGGGAGACTACTTGAAAAAGATACACCAAAAAGGACGATTACGGTAGCTAGTGAAGGCGGCGTTTTGTGGGGTACGTCAGCCTGATATCATCCTAACTTGATTGTCTGTATGCGATTCTAAACCCTCATATTCAGTAAAGTTAGGTGAATCACCGACTATAATTTAGTGTACGCTAGAATCGTATATGAGGCAGTGAAAGAAAGAATGTTAAAGGTCGACCCCAGCCCGACTTAATTCAGACCATCTTTCGGCAATTCCTCAAAATTCAGATTCGTCTACACTTTACCAAAATCAATTTAACCCACAGAAGTGTCCTTCCTTTGTACTTTGATGTATTAGCTTGCATTGAATGGAAAAAATCTAAGGGAGATGTGTTCCGCTTGAGGAGTCAGTTTGATTGTTTTGAAACCACGGGAGATTTAATCGCTGTATAGTACAAAAAAGTTGTTGGTTGACAGGAAACCAGCTACCCGGTAAGCATCCTAATTAAGGAATGGGTCGCAAATATTTGTAATATATTTGATTTTTCATAAATGGTATATCACGTGGACTAGTGCTTTTTGATTCCTTGCCGTAGGCCAAGGAATCTATGCGAAGGTGATGTAGTGCGTGTGTATGTGTGTGTGTGTGTATGTGTGGGTGTGTGTGTGTGTATGTATGTATGTGACGCTTTGCTTGTAAACACGGTATCTCAAGAAGTGTAAGTGTGACTAAACTCATATTTGGTGTTTGCATTGGCCATATTGAGTAGATGATCCCTATTGTTTTTGGTGGAGATCAAAGGTCATTTGGGGTCATGAGAGGTCAAAAGGTCAAAACTTCGTAAACACGATATCTGGAGAACGGTACATGTGACTATGCTCATATTGGGTGTGTGGGTTGGTCAAATTAAGTAGATGATCGGTATCGATTTTCCTGGAGGTCGAAGGTTATTGGGGGTCAGGAGAGTTCAATGGGTAAATTCCTTGGAAATTGCTTGTAAACACGGTATCTCAAGAAGAGTAAGTGTGACTAATCTCAGATTTCGTGTGTGCATTGGTCATATTGAGTAGATGATCCCTATTGTTTTTGATAGAGATCAAAGGTCATTTTGGGTCATGAAAGGTCAAAAGGTCAAAATTTCGTAAACATGATATCTCAAGAACGGTACATGTGACTCAGCTCATATTTGGTGAGTGTGTTGGCCATATAGAGTAGATGATCCCTATTGTTTTTGGTGGACGTCAAAGGTCATTTGGGGTCATGAGAGGTCAAAAGGTCAAAACTTCGTAAACACGATTCTCAAGAACGGTACATGTGACTGTGCTCATATTTGGTGTGTGGGTTGGTCATATTGATTAGATAATCCTTAATGATTTTCATGGAGGTTTTCATGGAGGTCAAAGGTCATTTGGGGTCACGAGAGGTCAGTAGATAAATTCCTTAGAAATTGCTTTTAAACACGGTATCTCAAGAAGAGTAAGTGTGACTTATCTCATATGCGGTGTGTGCATTGGCCATTTTAAGTAGATGATCCCTGTTGTTTTTGGTGGAGGTCAAAGGTCATTGGGGGTTCATGAGAGGTCAAAAGGTCAAAACCTCGTAAACACGATATCTAAGAACAGTACATGTGACTGTGCTCATATTTAGTGTGTGGATTGTTCATATTGAGTAGATGATCCCTATTGATTTTCCCAAAGGTCAAAATTCATTTGAAGTCAGCATGTTCAAAGCCTGACAAGCTTTCCTGCACAGTCTTTCAAGAAAGGTCACTTGTAGGGTGCTGTAACTTGTCATGTAGATGGCACATATTGAATACATGGTCCCAGAAGTTTTTGGTGGAGGTCAAATGTCATTTGGGTTCACAACGGGCAAGAGGGATCTCAATGTTGGAAGATTGGATGTCTTGCATATGTACTTTGTGGGCACATTATGGAGCCCTGTTAATTGAAAAACATTGTTAAGCAATGTGAAAAAGGCCTTACATTTCAGCGGCAAGGAATCACTAAGCCTTTTGGCTTTCTGGTTATTTTGGGAGAATATTTGATAGATCTTCGGGCACGATTAGAAGATTTCCCCCAAAAGACCAATTTTCTCACCCCAAACTACAATTTTTGTAGTGGGGTACCAAAATTCACAATTGGCTCAGCTCTTTGATGGACAGCAGATTCAAACAATACAAAGTTCCAAAGCTTGTATTACACAGCATGAACTTTAGTGAAAGTGTTTTGATTATACACACTGAGATTTTTATACCCACCATGAAGCAATAAACTGAGATTGTGTCTGGATGAGGATGAATTTCTGATAGGCCTTATTGTGGGAGGGACTTATGTAAGAAGGTGAGGAGAATTGGTACTCTTTGGGATGAGAAAATTGAGCCTTTAAATTAAAAGTATGCCAAAGATTTTTAGGTCACACATGTACACATGTGTGAGGTTATCAAATGGGGCAGATGGCGTCAACTTTTTAACAGAAGTCTTCTTCTTCCTCATTTTTTGAGGTTTGGGGCTGAAATTTTGGTGTATGATTGCTTTGGAGGGGAGCATTCATACCCACCTACTTACATTCTAATATAGTTAATTTAAGTTGTGTTTTACAGCTGTTTTTTAGGAGTGGGTTCATTTTGCCTGATGAGCGGTTAGTTGTTTATTTATTGCACTAATAGCAGTATGCTTGGTTGTGTGTTCAGTTCTTATCTTGCACATATATGCAGGCTATTGAGTGGTTCATGCATATGTTACAGCTGGTTGAACAAAGCATTCACAGTACTGTCACTGTATGCTTGTGTAGGTGGTCTCATAATCAGCTGTGGTCAGCTAGTGTCGGGCGAATAAATTGTAACCCGGGAGTTACAACAGACCCTGTTGTAACTTATCCCAGGGAGGTGTTATCTGTTGCAGAGTTACCTTTCACTCTGTTCTGTTCAGTTTATCATGAATTGACCAAGCCAGGCAATACCAACATAACTGTTTGAGTTCAATAAGCATAGTGCAGTAGGAACGTCTTGAGTCTCTCTGTGTTATTTTAATCAGTACAGACCCGTGCATTGTTTACTTGTGGATTTATAGGTGCAACTGAATGTACTTGGCAATACCTGAGCAGTTTACAGGTACACCATACATAAGTTATTAGTTTCATCTTTCTGCCTATGCCTAACGCCTAATACACAGTGCAGGCTTTCATGATTTGGGAAAATACACAGTGATATTTAGATCTACCATGAAGCTATTTCAGATATAGATCTACTTGGAAAATCACAAATGTTTTGTCTTCACTATTCTTTACTTCCTTGCATTTAATCTTGTAGTGTAAGGAGTATTAGGAAACAGATAACAGATAAAATTTGTTTCAACTTTGAGTTTCTCTTTTTAACAGACAAAACAGGTTGTGTAAGCTTCACAACAGCATTGCTGTTCTAGTTTAAGATTCAAACGGTTGCTCTAATTCTTTTCAAATTTCTGTCAAATTTCAGCTTGAAAATTTGGGATCCCCCAAGACGTGAATTTTGAGTCGTACTACTGTGATGTAGTAGCACTTGCTTCAGTTCACTCCGAGGAGAGTAATTTTTTGCACATTCTTAGATAAAGAATGAGAGCTCATAAAAAACTCAAGTTGAATAAAACTGTACACCTGCAGCACCACTGAATTTCCTCAGGGTTTGATTGAAGAAATGACAAAGAAGCAGCAGCGGAATTTTCTAGAAATCACAATATGTTTATTAATATGGCCTGCGCATATGCATGGCAAGTGAGATATGCTTGCTGACAATACTGACATAGCTGACATAATCCTGTCCCATCTCGACGGATAAATTTCCACTAAAGAAAGCTGCCTCAACTATTTTTGAGACACAATACCCGTCAACGAAACTAAATTATTTGGTTGATGATCTAAGGGATCTTTTTCACGTAATCAGGTAGCACAATACCCGCCAACGAAACTAAATTATTTGGCTGATGATCTAAGGGAGCTGTTTCACGTTATCAGTTAGCACAATACCCGCCAAGTATCAGTTCCCTGATTGGATGCGATTTGCGAGATGCTGAATCCGCGTGCAGTAATAACTGTAATGTTTTTAATCAGTCCTCGTAAATGCTGCCTCCTAAAACAGGTGCTAAAACGTGGTGCAAAAAAAAAAAAAAAAAAAAAAAAAACCCGAGTTGGTAACCAGCGAGAAGGAGTGGTTGCCCCTACAAGCCTATCTAGTGGAATATCACCATTTTTATTAGTTGGCGCGAAACGTAAAGAAAACTGAGAAATCATGACCCCTTAGACAGCTGAAATGGCTTTTCAACAAAGCTTGTTATTACTGTAGAATCGAAGTTATGTTCAAGATTTTGTTTGCAATGAAATTTTCACTTCAATAATACCACATCTCTAAGCTATTTCATAGGGTGTGGAGCTTAACGGCGTCGGCTGCATTTGCGAGAAGCGGGCACCAAATTTGCCTACAGTCGGATGGGTTTTAGTGGAGTTATACGGCTTAGTTTCCAAGCTATTGGTTCAAGTCGAGCCGGCCATGGACTTTTTACCAGTTGTGGCTCACTGGCTTATTTTCTCCATCCATTGCTCATGCGGAACACAACGTGTGATGATAAATCCACTATCATCCCCTGAACATTTTGCAATACAGACATGTGAAAATCTTCAAAAGAGAAAGGAATAAAGAGACAGCAGTGGTGCTGCTGCTTAAATTCTTTATCAAGGCAAGCACATACAGGAACTATTCCAATGGCTAGGGGATGAGGGACTACCATACGGAAGACTTGTTGTGTTCCAGTGCGATGTTAGTAACAAGACGAACGTCTAGACTAGTTGCGGTGCCGACAAACCGCATAAAAGGTGTTCGTTAAAGCGTCCAACCTTTCTTCAAGACGATGTAATTTCAATTCGCCTGGTTTCTCATACATTTTCATATTATTATCTCGACTTAATAACGGAAGTCTACATTCTTTTATATATTTTAAACAGGTTTTACATACCCATCCTTTATCTATACCTTCTTCCTGCTTACAAATATTAGTATTTCCACTTAATCTAACTAAATTCACCCACAGTGCACATTCTTTATACCATAACTGCTCACAATAAAAGCAAACATATGTAGGCCCCTCCATAATTTTATTCCAAAAGCGATGTTTCAATTCTCTAATTGGACTTTCCTCTTCTTTTCTAAATTAACGCTTGCGTATTTGTTTTCTAAGCATCATTTTAGTACTATCACTTGCAATACCCACACTACGGTTTATCACAAAACCTTTATTTTCCCAACATTTATACCTTTCTTCAATCACTCCCATAGACCCTTGCACTAATATATGGTTACTCCCCTCATTTAAACAAACATATGCTCTCTTCACATAAGTTTGCATTGACATTTGATTACGCTCCTCTTCAAATAAACTTGTCTCCTTTTTCAATATGTTACATTCAACACCGGAAAATTCACCATGCTCATTAACACAACCCCTCTTCAACCAATTCTCTGTAACGCTGCTCTCATGTACAGACTCATTATCTTCTATTTCCAATACTACGTCATAACGTATTCCTGACCTGTATTGACTAAATAAATGGCACATTTTTCCTGATTAACTGCGCTACTTAAAATACCATTTTGAGGATAATTACCCATTTCCATGTACCATTATATTCCAAAAGTCTTGCAGCTGCAAAAATATCAACCTCTGTAGACCATACACCATCCCTACCCATTCCAGTAGAAGTAACATATTTTTCCTTAGTCATTAATGGTATCGGCAACTCACTCCTACATAATGAACTAAAAATGACTTGTCTTAAATAAAAACTATTATCTTCTACTCTGTAACCAATAATGCCACACACCAAAAAAAAAAAAAAAAAAAAAAAAAAAAAAAAAACAATTGCCATCCCCTCGCACTTTTCTCACACGAATCGGCCTACTCTCAACTGAAACACATTTTCCTATTGCATTGGACGACAAATGCAAACTCCCCAATTTTCACAAAACCATTTTTGAATCTATCAACACAAGTCCCCTTCACGTTTTTTCTCTCCAACAGCTAACAACAACGAAAAAATAAAATGTACATGTAGATCTTTCGGAACGTATAAATAATACATTACGATCGTCGTGTTCCCTACTTCCCCCATCGCCAATCATCACATCTCTGACTTTTTTCATATTCACTACAATTTGGTTTTGCTCCCAACACTGATATCAACATTTTTCCCCCTTCATAGCTTTTATCTTGAAATTCACCCCACGCTTTCTTTTTATTTGTTGCCAACCTTTCCTTTCTAAATTAAAAATTTTTGAACGGCCCTTCTTAAGCATTGTTATATTCTCTAGATAATTTTCAAATTTAAAATAACAAATGTACCGTAACCAGACAACTCATATAACACAACTATTAATACTCGCCAACTCATACAAATAATATTTTCCTGCCAATAACAATGTTTCCCTCAGACAAAAACTTTATGAAAATTGTCGTTAATGTGGAAAATCCACACAGCTCTTTGAAATCACAAAAACAGTGAACAAAACTCCTCTAAACCATCAAACTTTTTACTCCACCACAACCCCGGCCATGTCACTTGAAAAGAATAAATCCCTACAAATAAATCCTCATATAAATACTCAAAATTCACTAAACACTAATCTGTAATAAATATAAAACGATGAATTAAAAAACAACCAAGATGGTGGCGCTGTGTTAAATTAAACAACCAACTTTTCACAAGAGTACACAAGGACCTGGTTTTCCGCAAGATTGTCACTAAAAATAGACCGCGTTCTTAAATTTTAAAACCCAATTTACACTCTCACGAAAGTCATATTTCCACCAAAACTTAAAAACACGAAAGAGAAGTACCATCCCAACTAGTTGCACTAAGCCATATTTCGATACCACAAAGCATCTACAAGAAGATAGAAATAAAGTGCGGGAAAAGTCAGAAATTGACATCTCGAGAGTAACTGCATTAGTTGCGGCTGCCTTCAAGGCAGGCACCGCAACTAAAAAGGAAAGGGAAAATACCCGAATGTCCGAGGAATGGGAACTATAAAGCATGAAAATTTTATGAGCACTTTGAATTACAACGACAACACATCAAGCTCTTAACAGTTCTAAAAAAAACAAGTTGCAATGAAGGTACAGCAGGCGCGGATCCAAGGGAGGGGGGGGGGGGGGGGGGGCTTTCAAGGGCTCATTCCCCTTTTTCGTCACATCAACATTAAAAAAAATGTTCTAAAATAAGCATAATGCTTATCTACGAGAGTATTCAAGGGGATATTTCAGGCTCTTCCTTTCCCTCACAACACAAACCCAAATACACGAATATCGTACGATATTCGTTTCGTTTATTTGTTTTTCTACATCATCAAAATGTATGGATACACAAACGTAATGAATACAGTACATACATAACACTGAAGTAAATGGAAGAAAAACTAAAAAACCCTGAGGGGCTTCTCGAGAGTTCTACTCCCCAAAACAACAAAAGAAAGTTACCTTAAGTCGTTGTGTAGCAAACACAAATAAGCAAAAAGAAAAAGAAAAAAGGACAGAAAATTTAAAAAAAAAAAACTAAAGGGAAAGGTAATGAATAAGAATACAAGACCAGAACTAACCCTTGTTAGACTCCTTCCCGTCCGGCAAAGACGTGCGAGACAGGGACAGGGAGTGGAGGTGTTACGTTGAGGTGGGGAATAGCTTGCCAAATGCAGTCTCCGGCCCACTTGGGGTGAGAAATAGTTTGCCATTTATCACTCAAGAGATGTTATGGGAAAATCATTAACAGACACGAGTTCGAGCGGTCAAACACAATTTCATCAATTCAGCGGATCTTTACTTTAGCCAAGAGAAGCATTAGCAATAGTATATTTTCAATTGTTTAGTTTCCTCGAAAAGAGTCAAGGCCATTTAATGTAATAGTGGAAGTAATTTTCAATCGCAAAATCGCAAACTAAAATGCTCTCGTTCGCCTATACTGATCGATGCTCTTTTATTTTGACTACTAAAAGTATGCAAATTTAATGACAAGTTTAACTTCGAAAGGTAGCGTAAATGAAATAAGACTGCATGAAAAGACACAGAAGTTTCAGTTTTATCCTCATAAACCACCACAATTCATCTTTTAACACTATTCCCGTCAACTTTGTAGAAAATACTGCACCATTTTGCATCTAGGCTCTTTGAAAACGCCAAAATGTTTCACCTCTTCCCTAGGCCGGCAGCAATTAAACACACTACATGCCCCCATGAAATCCTGCATGATCCTGCATACGCCACTGGTACGTCTCATTACCCCTTTTCTCTAAGTTCAGCCCCCACTTTTTGAAATGTCTGGATCCGCGCATAGTACCATAACTTTGAGAGCAATTTTCCATTGCAAGAAAAACTTTTTTGTTTGTAAAAGTAATTCGTGGAACGTAAAGATAGTTTCAAATTTTGGAGACCTGCGGTCATCGTGTTAACCCATGTTCATCACGGATTTACGTGTGATACAGGAAAACTCTTTGATGGTGCAGCGTGACCAACTTTGAAACTTTCCCTATCTTTGGCTAAAATAGTAAACTAGAACGTTTGTTCTCAAATTGTTCAGGAATAGGTGAAACAAATTTGATAGTGACGATTGAACACGAAGAGTGTGGACATTTGCAGGATATTTATCTGGCATGGTACCCAATGAATATCTGATAAAAGGACTCAGGGTAGATGATATTTCCGGCGAGGGGACCAAGCTTCCGTAAGGGATTCAGCAACCCGAAGCCAAACAGTTTACAATGTACAGAAAGAACGCAAAGCGCCATTGGAAGCGCAGAACGAGCCAAAAAGTTGGGATTCTGTTGGGGGAAAGGGACTAAAATTATCATAATGTGTAATAAGAACGCTCCTTGTGATATTGTGTAATGTGAGGTAGCACCAGAGCCTTAGCCATGATATCATGTTTTGGAGGTGGGAGAAGGTGGGCGAAAATCCAAAATTCCGACTGGTAAGATAGCCGAGCGGCCAAATCAGTTCCGGGCATGACTAATATCTAATGAAATATGTTCTCGTTTCCCATTTAAAACATTGAAAGGAGAAGAAATTTTGAAAAGGAAGAGTACGAAGTATGGAAGTCCGGGGGAGACGCTTTCGAAGTTTTCACGAGTGTCTACATGCAAAATGGTGCAATGTATTTATCATGTATTTATTGTGATACATAGGCATTCACCATATATGAACACTAATCAGGAACCCTTGGACGAGCTCATTGACCAAATGCCCATGGCTTCTCACTAATTAGTGAGAAGCCATATAACACACCTTTGAGGCTTATGAGGCTGTGGAATATGCCCATGGTATTTCCCACTTGTCATAAGAAGCGATTTAAGATTGAGGGCTTGAACATGAATCGTTTTTGAAAGCGTAGTGAAAGTTATCTATTCTATCTGTGATATTACACAAATTCATGTGGGTATGCCGTTGAACCCCATCGAAGTGATTTTCACTAGCGCTGTGGCCTATGACGGGTACCAGTGATGTAGATCGCAAATAATCACTAGACTGGGTAATAACCCAATGTCAAATTCTTAGCTAAAGGTTCGTCTCATTAGCTTGTTTTTCCTCTCCCATCGCCCTTTCTGTCCAAGTCTGGTATAACGGGCCTGTCAATCCCTTGAAATCGTAGGCCCCACAACTTCGCTTGGGAAAGCCATCCACGTCAAAACAGGCACGAACCCGATACAAATTAGAAATTAATATATTCCAAGTTCAAGTATTTACTTTTGCCCCACCACAATATCTCAAAGGTCGAAAAAATTACTGTGGTCATGCGTCCACCAATCAACACAGGTGAGCCGATCTATTCTCCCATCATCGAACTTGCAGATCACGAAAGAAGACCTTCGTACCTTGCAGTTGGAGGCCTAGACCTATGCCCAATATTTGCCGTGTGTTACAGCTATAACGATTCACAATACAGATTCAATTCCTCACTTTAGTACGACTACCTAATCAGTTACAGATAGTCCAATGGATTCGTCAAAAATTGCCAACAACGTTGTGAAGAATGTCAACACAGGAGAGGTAAGACTTGTTGAAGCGTTTCTGCTATCGTGACTTTTAAATCAAGTCATTATAATTTCGCTGAAAACGTTTGAAATACAATTAGGCTATGATCATGTTGCTCTTCTAAAATACGGCAAAATTTCAAGTTTATCCTGCCGAATAAATGAGCTCCTCTCGACCACTATTTTCAATGAATCGCCACTTTTCACCATATTTTATCCATACATTTGTGTCAACTGAATGAGGTTTGATACTGGTACCCCCACTCCAATTTGGTTATAAATTGTGTTTGAATCACCTCAAGTGAACTGTTATTCAAGGTGTTTTTTAAATGTCACAGAATACTTTCCTTTGAGAAACTTAAGGAAATTTCACAAGGTAGCATAGTTTGTGTTACCTGAAGTACATCGAAGAACAATTTTATATGCATTTTTCGAGAGAAGGGACTCAAGGATGATCAAGGGAGAATGGTGTTGGTCTTTGTTAGAAGCCTATTTGCCAAATACATAAATGTGTGTGTCTCCCGTGAGAGATGACACACAACAGTAGAGGGATCTAGACAATGAACGGCAAGCTTGTGAGTTGTGTCTATAGCTTTCTAGGCAGTCCCCACGATGGACATTTGAAAACGAAATAATCAAACAAGGGCAAGGAAATATAAAGGGAACTAAAACTCGAAAACTCTTTCAGAGGAAGTTAAAGGACAGGACGTCTAAGTTCTTCAACCTGCTGTTTGTAAGTTTTTTGTTATCCTATAACCTATAGACTTGTAGGTAATTCAGTCTTCAACCGATCAGAAAAGCCTTAGTTAACAACATATATATAAATTAATACAGCGAGGACATAAATTACTGTATCTGGCAGTAGAAAGGAAATGGGAGAATGAATAACTCTTTTCTTATCTTATAAAACACCTTGAGAACTTACGTAATACTTTATAAGGTGATACGTTGTCATGTTGTGGACATATGGACAAGTGGGATGATGATATTTAGAACCACGGAAAATTAATACAAATGGATGGGTACATGTTACCACATATCTCGGTACGTTTTCGAGAGTGTAGGCCGTACTTGCAAGCACCATCGTGTAAAAGGAAAAGTAAGACAGGGACCCTGAAATTTGTTATTTGGAAAATGTCACTTTCGTTTTCTGACTATTTTAACCAAGTGAGAATATAACTCCATCTTTATAAAAAAAATAAACACACAACGTACAGTATTATATTATTTTCGTAAAAAATCGTTGGGGCTGCCCGTACGTACTGCATATATGATACTATTTTCAATAGTTTTGTCTCAAAAATCTATTTAAGTTGAATAGCATACCTCTTGAGCTCTGCATACCAGTAATCTTTACACTGTACTTCATTGTTTTAACAGATGGTTAAACTTGGCTCCTTATGGGAGAACCAGGTATGCCTCATTCATTTTCTCAGAAGGTTTGGATGATCCTTGTGTAGAATGGGCGCTAGAGAGCTCAGCGCCATCAAGCCTCAGCTGGATGCCAACAACATTCGTTTTGTTGGGGTGGGGGTGGAACAATTTGGAGTAGAAGAGTTTGTCCAGGGGAAATTTTGGGATGGAGGTAAGTTCTATGCATTGTGAACACTAATGGTTGTTTGCTCATAAAATGGAAAACAGAAGCCTTAATTATACGTAGCGTAAAAGGCCATTACACTAATCGAGTAAGTGATCACAACCGTTTCACCTATTGTAAATTACAAATATTTAACCTGCAACGTTGGCATGAAATTCATTACACAGTAAATAATGAAGTCGTAAAGTATTAGCTAAGTGCAGTAAGTTATGTTAATTCGCCTTAAAAAATTCTTTTTGTAAATCCAAACAGAGTTGTACATAGATGAGAAGAAGAAGTCTTACAATGCTTTGGGATTCAAACGACTTGGTTACTTCTCAATAGGTGGCGTCTTGCTTTCTAAAGCTCTTCGCGATGGCTTGAAAAAGGTAAGCTGAATAGAATATTTTCATTTTTATATGGGTGTTTTGATTTCCAACTCAAGCTAGTTAGTTAGATGTTTCACATACAAATGCAAGGATTGATGGGGGGGGGGGGGGGTAGGAGGCTTTCCACCTCTCAGTCCCAGTTTCTCCACAGCAAAGGTAACAGATTCAATGATAATTATTAACACAAGGTTAATCTACGAGAATTGCCAACCTGAAGTGCTTTTAAACACCTTTTCGAAAAGGCTGGATCCGTGACTGACATTGATTATTGTAAAAAATGGTACTTTTCTGTTTCCAGAAATTTATACGTCAAACTAATGTCACTAGATGGCAGTATTGATCAGGAAAATGATAGCTTTGGTCTTCGATTATGTATGCTTCCAAACAACCTCCCTCCAAAATGTTTTGGACTCAGGTAATAACGTGGGAGAAATTGCAATATTACCATATACTAGGTATGGTTACTGTAAGCTGTGTTTGTGCTCATGCATTTGTGCTCTATGAAGTGAAAGACCTGACCGTAAGCATTGCATTCCCTTGCGGAAAACAAAAGTTTTTCGTACTTGGTGTATGCAGTATATGCTAGACCAGTGCTTTTCAAACAGGACCCAAGTGCACCCCAGGGGTGAATCCAAAATGCTCGGGGTGAAATTTGGAAAATTGGGGAAGGGGGTGGGGGTGAATTATACATGAAGGGGCGAATTTTGTGATAGGAAAAAATTTGCATGAATTGAATTTTCATACTTAGAACTGACAATTCATAGCTTCATCTGACCGATGCCACCAGTCAGAATATAGCGTGTATGGCTGTACATAGTTGGTGTTTAGAGAGATATTCTAAACATCAGCTCTCTAGTTTTGTGCTTATGTGTAAATCTGTGGGGTGTGTTCTTTCAATATTAAGTTTGAAAAAAAAAAACCTAACTATAGCATGTTCTAGATTTTAGTAATCTGATGTTTTATTCTACTAGGAGTGAATGGCGGAAAAACTTTTCCCAATGGGGGAAGTGGATCATAAAGGTTGAAAAGCACTGTGGTAGAATAATCATGACTGGGGCTTAAATCCCGACAACAAGTTTCTTGCTGTCTGCAATTTTATGAAAAATACCTACACGAACTTGTTGCAGATCTTTGTAAAAAAATGTAAGGTATTAAAAGGGGACAGTGGTTGTGAACGAATGCATCAAAGTTTATTTTGATGCCAATGTTATCCTTTTTTCCATGGTGAAGAAATGTTTCAACCTTGAGTATTTACGTCAATACATTGCACATATCGAGACACAGCATTCCAAAATTCACGCAATGTTAGATAATGGTTAACAAGCTGCAATGGTAATATTTGCCCCAATAAAGGGTTAAACCCTCAGTAGATATTGTATTTTAAACGTAGTGTCACTGCTAAGGTATTGAGTTTGGCTTATTATTATTTTTTTCCCACCGTGACCACTGCAATGTACTTTCTAGTCTTAAAAAGAACAAACCAAAACCCAGTCACCAAACGGAAGAAATCTAAACTCTGAGGATAATGGTATGTTGAAATATTTCACCGCAGCGCTGTACTACATGCGGTACTCTTGGTAATTTTTAACCACTTTCTGCTTACTTGTCCTCAATTTGTCTTTTCAAAAATGATACAGGTCTTTTACGAGTAATCCCAAACGTGCTTAACTGCAGACTGGAAAACATTTGGTGAAGTTGCTATGACATGGCTCCAGCGCATATGTTTTACTTTAACTGCTTTCATTACAAATGTGTGAACAACACAAATATTCATACTGGAGATTTTAGGCAATTTTAATTAGCTAGATATTACTTCATTTGCAGTGCAAAATGAGATTGAATTTTTTCCAGCACAATGATCTCATAAGATATATAACGTTATAGATTAAAGAAGATGATGTAATCACACGAGTGCACTTTCGATCTCTTGTATAAGTAAAGACTTAAATTTTTAGGTTTATCTGTCCATTGGTAGATAACACAAAGTCCATGTTTGCCGTAAGGTACAGGAGGTAAATATAAGGGTTGCATGCAGTAAGGAATGGCATACGGGAATCAAGGTTAAGTGTTGTCTTTTTAATGATGGAGGTTTCTTGGGAAGGAGAATCCTTTCGGGAGTAAACGTTTGGTTTCACCAAACGGCTCTTTGCTAGAGAGTCTGGAGCACATTAGAAAGATAAACTGTTAAGAGTTGGGTCGATTATCAATTAAGTTAAGGGAATTTGAATGACATTTGTAAACATGTAAACATTAAAGTACATTTATTTTGTTGGATGTTATATACTGACCTTGGAAATGTTAATGAAGTGCAATGTATATCCAGTATAGTGGAGGACCAGTCTTTTGTGTCCCTCCAATAAATGTCTGAAACTTATTCTCATCCAAACCAAGTTTCCAGCACTTTATTGATTCAGAATGAAAATACAACATTCCGATCTGTAATCAAAATATTCTTAGTGCAGTACATGCTGTGTCGTTTTAGCTACAGTACTCTTCATGTTTTTAACTTTCTGTCAATCAAAGAACTGTTCCAACTGAGAATTTTTGTAGGCTACTACAACATTGTAGTTTGGGGTGGGAGTTGACCTTTAAAATAGCTCCTAGAGCATTACGTGATCATTGATGTAAAGTATGGTAAATTAAAAACGTAAAAATGAAACCTTTCTCAGATTTGCATTTTAGTATCTCTTTCCATACAGGTCTGATCTTCAAAGGGTGAATCGAAGAATCTTAAAACATAAAGAAAAAAAATAGCTTGAAACGATACTGAAATTTGGAGAAGCCTACTTTTTCGAAACAAATTACTCTGACTTAAAGTGTCTAAAGTAAGCACTTCCGGAAGTCGTGGCTGTTAACCGTTAAAAGTTGAGTATGAGAGGCCATTGGGAACACTGTGCAAATTGCATATCAGACTTATGATATTCTGCGAATTGAACGAAACTGAGCTCAACGAAATAGATTAACTATTGGCCGTTCGACACCTAGAGTGTAGAAAAAGGCTTTTGCGCCCTTTAGGAAAAGGAAAAGAAAATGATCCCATCGGCAGAGGTTTCGAAGTTCTGTTTTGCAAGATATTATTAGCTTGGTGGGTTATTTGGTATTGATAGTGATCAGAGGGGATGAAAACTGATTACCCATCCATGAAAGTGCTTTTACACCTATCATGTATAACTACATGAAGTTCTTCAGGCCTAGTGAAGGAAAACCATCCCATCATCAGATGTTTAGTTTTGTTTGGCAAATACCATTGGCCTGGAGTAACACCTAATGTATTAATTTCTCACAATTCATAATGCATAGGTTTTGGCGGTGCATTGCCAATGCGACAAAGCTCGCGAGGCGGCGGTTCACGGATAGATCAGAAGCCCATTTGACTTACATGGCATAACCGAAATCACTTTGGCTAGAAATATATGAATAGGATTTAGTTTTTAGATACAAAGGTAGGATTGGGATTAAGATCAAAGTGGAATTAAACCGTCGTCAGAATGTCGGTTACGGTCAGCATTTTTGACATCTATAATTTAGTGGACTAATGATCTAGTTGAACCCTGCGTGTATGTTGCATTGCAGGGTAGGGTAAGAATAACTGGTTCCATTGTTTTTCATTGTTTTTGATTGCTTTTTCTTTATTTTGTCCTATTTAGGCATCTAAGGCAGGAATTAAGGGAAATTATAAAGGTGATGGCTTCCAAAATGGAGGAACTATTGTTGTTGACAAAGGTTTGTATTTGATGACACAATTTGAAATTTAAATTACATGAAGATGTTTTCTGTAGTGGATGCATTTAGAAGTTTTTTTTTCTAAATTCCACGAGCACACACGAAGCTAAGGCTTTAATGCTTGTGATACAACATAAAAGTTTTCAAATCGGTCAATTCCTTTAAGCATGCTGCTGTAGAAAAGTTGGAAATAATCGAAGGTAAACAACCTAATGCATCTTCATATATTTAGCAGTGACCAAATATATGATAAAGTTTTCAATACCAATTAGTTCCTTTTCTTCCTAACAAAATACCACCAATCATATCTACGAGGAAATAGGCGTTTGAACTGAGTACGTACTAGTAATTAAGCCCGTATTCTGCATGACAGGAGGGGTTGATAAAGTTTACATGAGGAAATGAGGGAGAGATTTGATGTCAACATGTGAAATGATGCAAACGTTTGTGTCTCAAACGAAATAAATTGATAGAGATCCGTTTTTGGAATTTTTGGTCATTGCTTCCTTCTTAAAAGCAAAAGTTATGAAACCAACCACTCCCGCAAAACCCACTCCCTGGCATCACGCGAATGTGGCCTCAGCTCAGCATAGAGTGCCCAAACGTGTCCGGGAATATATAGTTATCAAAGTAATGGTAATGATAATAGCCAAAATAGGTGAATAGAAGAACAGGTCAAATTTAAGCAATCCCACACCAATGATGAATTTCAAAGAAATTTTAAAAGTTGTAACATTTTTTCTATTCTGTTAGTTTTGAAAGGAAATCTTGCTGGCCTACAGGTTGACTGTCCAGGCTTGTTGCATAACGCTATTAATAATGCAAGAAGGCTGTTAAAACAAAAATGCAGTCAGAACGTTTCTTTCTACGCTGATCTTCCACCCTGAAGGAAGTGCATGAGAAATTGGCTAACGAGTAAAGTAATTGTTGATAAAAGATGTTATTTCCGTTTATAGACAAAGGAAGGTTGATCTTTAGATTACTGTCTTTACCTCACAAGGTTTGTTTGTTTTTTTGAATAAACAGATGTTTGACAGCCTGCAGACATTAAACATTGTCACTAAGTTCTTATCCTCTGTTATAATTTGAACAAAAGGGCACAGACTAATATTCAAGGTGACTTTGATCCCATTTGCAGTGCAAAACGGACTTAATTATACCTGCTGTAAGAGTTTCTTATGTATCCACCATAACTTGCAGTATTAACAAGATGTTTGTGTCACTTATAAAGAGCGGCTGATCAAAATCCAGTTTTTGTTAAAAAAATACATTTATCTGTTTACTTAGAAAGCAAATCCTCTCATTACTACGTACGAGTATTTGATTGCTATCAATATTATTGCTTAAAATATTATTTAATGTGCCTGTATATTATTGGCTACGTGAAAATAGATGAGATTGCTTCAACCACTTACCCAGCTGTAAGCCACTTTTCTTTTTGATAAAAGTGCCTAGTCAATCATTGCAGAAACGAGTTCAGTGATTTCACTGACTTCATCGTTCATGTTTTTGAAAAACAGTGCATGGGAACAAGTGAGGTTTAATGTTTATCTTTCATAAAGCAAGTGTCCATTTTGGACAAATATTCTTCTCAGCGTTTACCCCGTTTTTGGCACAAACTGTTCATCTTTGATTTTGGGAGCAAAACCTATGCTTAAAAGATACGCAAATGTCATTTCATTTTGAGGACCAGGGTAGCATATAAATTGGACTTAAACTTCATGTAGATTTATGGCTAGGGGAGAGACTTCACGTAGGGTTAGGTTTTGGTTGATTAGAAACAAGGAATCTCCAGGGTCCTGATGCTTGATCTATTCAGGTTTGTCTTACAGTTTTGGCTCCTCGTGCATATATTACAACAATTCAAAATCCACGTGTTATATTGTCAGAGGCTAGTTACTCTTTTGATGTGATTTATTCATAGACTTTGCAACAATTCACAAAGCATGAAAATACTTTTTTCTTTGTTAGTTAGGCAATAGCTTTCTTTTATATTTTCAACAGATGGTAAACTGCTGTTTGAATATAAACAAGTAGAACCAACTGATGATGTTGACCCAAATGAAATACTGAAGGTCCTCGGTATAGAGCCTGAGATAAAGGAAGAAGCCCGTCCAAAACAAGGAGAATGCAATGAAGACGTTTGTACTCGACCTTAAGCTCAAAAACATCGGTTGCTCATGTGGTTATATAACGTTCAATGATGGTAATGAAATTTCGTCTTACTTATGTATTTGTTGCGATCACATTTGACTACCAAAATTAATGTGGTGAACTATCTACACACTCTCATTGAGGGACTTCATAAATTGCCAGTTTTGGCCAAAATGACTTTTACACTCCACATATTTCTTTCGACGTACTGTACTCATCTCGGAAGAACTTTCCACAAAGTCTCAATAACAATGGATCTAAGAGGATCCCATTTACGTCATTGTGAATCAACATGAAAGCTACACACTTTCGAAGAAACAGCTTGTAGGACCCTTTGAATTGTTCATAGTTATCACCAGAATCCCATCTATTCCCATTGTTCCGTTTCATCCCTATCAGAAATTCTCATATGTCCAAATTCCATGTCCATCCCCATACGAATATCTTGTAAGAATTAACGGACTTGCATAGGTAATTCCTCCTGGGATGCACTGTTGTGTCGAAGAAAGGCTGTTACAGTGACTTTATATCAATCATTTGTAGCCCCAATCTTTATTCACTTTATCTCACTCAAATGTGTCAGTTTCCTGTGACGTAAAGTCGTAAGATTTGACATGAGGTATGGCACACTAATTACTTAAATTACGTACATTACGAGACTACGAGACACAGAAAAAAAAACACTCAACATCTTAAGATTAAATGTTTTAAACTCTTCAGATGGTGGATATCATACTTGAGTACTCAAAGTACTCGTTTCCTGGTTTTTCCAAAACGTCAACTAAAATGTGGTAACTGCCTCACGTAATGGAAGAAGACTAAGTGTTGCAAGTTATGTTAATATTCTAAGTTATAAAGTCCACACGATGTTGCAAGTAGTACAAGAAGAACATCATGAAGTACTTTCCATGCAACTGATTCATATTTTATATTTTAGCCTCAGAGTAAGCAATAACAACGGGAGTTAAATAAATGAGACCTCTAAAAACAGACGTATTGTAATCCTAAGCTTTATTTACACTTTAATGAAAGAATTATTGAAGTAATTGGAGTAACTGGAGTATATCATTCACCATTTTCGTGTGTAACAGCTATGAAGAAACTTATTGCCTTTGAAAACCATTATGATGTGGCATCTTGCTCAGTTTTAGAACTACCTTTGATGATTATCTATTTATTCCTATTATACTACCATTCAATGCTTGGTAAACGATAGTGATATTTTTGAAATATATACTTTCTTTTCAAACGAATGAATCTCTTGAGAACTGACATGACATGCTACTTTGCCCTGAAGAGCACTGTTAAAGTAATCGTACTCATTAGGCATAACTTTGATTTTTTTAATCCGAATCACAGTATTGCATACTAAGCTGATGTTTATCCATAAAATATTCATAAAAACTAAATACTCTGTTTTAGTACCATTCATCAAAAGCATACACATGTATGTGTAAAATGAAAACTAAGGAAATGAGTTTAACCCTCCCTCATACCAATACTTTTAATAGATGTTGAACAAGTCGCAAGTGTTTGGAGTATAAAGTTACCGGTTGTTTGAAAAAAAAAAAACACATGAAATTTTGTTTCCCAAAGGACAAGAGCAGTCATACCAGACTGAAGTAGTGTAGTAGACTGTCCAGTTTCCTGATTGGTTGTTGGAAGTCATATGACAATGCTTTTTCTCTTCAAATGTGATATTTACTAGAAATAATTGCTTGGTTCACCTTGTATATGCAATAGTAAAGATACAAAATGTAATGAAAGATACTTTGAAGAGAAACAAGATGAATATTGCGTTATTTAGCTTATTCTTCAAAATAAGTTGGGGGGGGGGGGGACTGCTCTTTACCTTTAAACAAGTGCAATTGTTACTAAATGTCTCAGAGGTGGGCGCATCTCATAACTCAAATATACTAGGAACAAATTTGTTTCCATGGCTGAATAAAGAAAAGAATATTTGTTGTTGCTTGGAGTTTTGTTGTAACTGTTTAACTGTCTTTTCACATCGTTGAAATTACCTCCACTCATATATTTTTACCGAAATCAGATATACAAAATCAGTCAGTCAAATAAGAGCTCCCTGTCAAAATCATCATCAAAACGTAACATTTCGTTTTTAAACCATAAATAGATGGTCTCTTGAGATCTATATACTGTCTGTTTTGTTTTTGTTTTATAACTAATAACAGTACCAATAGGATATTACTGTCATAGTTTTGTGACATTTGAAGGGAAACTTGTTAGTAATACCCCTTTCCACTCTAGTTGGTAAAGCTGTACTTAATGAAGTCATTACGGCTAAACCTTCTCTGTAAGGTGCATTTTGACGGATACTCGCACATGCTTTACATAATATAGGAGAGGGGTACTACATAACTACCTTATTGTGTTAAAAATTGTGATTGTAGCTTTGAAATAAAGGCGGCAAATCAAATAAACTGATAGCATGGTACCGTGTTTTTTTTTCTAATTTTAATACTTCACACTTGGAAAGCTCACCCCGGGGTCACGAAAATATATTAAGCTGATGACGACACACAATTTTGAATTTTAGCCGCTTATGAAAATGTGCAATTGGAAAAAAAGAATGTCGGTTTATTCTGTGTACTTTCAATAACGTAAAAGAAAACTATAAAACTAACCAGAATAACTTCGCAAATTATCATATCACCAGTTTGAGGCAAAATTATCGGCTTAAAGGCGCAAAAATCACCGTGAGATTTTAGATCCCCTTTCTGAACTTTGGTGAATGATCACAAATTTTTCCCGAAATCTTCTCGAAGCTGCCCAAAACTACTATATGATAAAATTTGATCACAAAATATACTTTGCCACATAGTTTTGTTGATAAATTACTCAAGTTTTTCTGAAGACGGTCAATCCCGCTGTGTATATGCTACGGATGTATTTGAAGTACACATTAAGTCAGCCATCTTGAAACGAAACGCATGATGATACCTAGCATATTGCAGCCCTGCGATACAAGTTCTAAGACAAAGCCATGCATCGATCGGGCCTGCACATACGTTAGTGATGCGAAAGTATGTACATATAATGAATAGATGAAGCCGAGCAAAGACACAGAGTTCTTTGCGGCATTTTAGTGAAGATAAAAGGGTTACGAGGAAGGGTAACACTATATTTTGGAAATATTATTTGTTCACTCCCTCTTTCAAATGATACTTTAACATCAGCTCACATTGAAGACGGAAAATGTTCAGTTTTGAACTTCGCAAGTGAGCTCTCGCTGTTTTCTCGGAAAGCTTATGACGAAGACTCTAACCAAAGTATCTACTAAAACGAGTTTCTTTTGAATATTTTACTTAGTTTCTTTTTTTCTTCAATTGCCCAAAAATATTCAATTATGTAAATTATTGAATAGGAATTATTGACATTTTTAACCGGTGTCCGTTTTCGCTCTGCGTGGACCAGCTCGAGTACGGTCTCCCAGAATGCATTTTACCGCGACTGCTGAGGGTGTAAAGATTGCGCAATAACGCAATAAATGTGGGGGCTGCTTCCCAACTGTTAAGCTTTGATAAACAATTTTAGTTACATCCATCACAAAAATAACCAAACTCACATAAACGTATTCTCCTTTTAGTTCGAAACAGCTGCGTTCCAAGGCAACAACTGTAAATAACTGTAGGACACTATTTTTTTTTTTAAATATCAATTTACCAATAATTAGACTTTCTTCATTGCAGTCAACCTTCAGCAAACTGCATGGCTCCTTCTTCAATGAATTCCTGCGTATGGCACTGGCCGTGCTTTTTTCAGAGAAGGCGGTATTTTTCCTTACTATTTACAGACTGTGTTATTTGATTACATTTTAGTTTTTACCCGATACTCTAGGTTCATCAATGTGCTTAACAGGTTGGTTTTCTTGGCGTTATGATTGAGGTTGGCTAACACACTTTACACACGATTTCCCCATGAGCAAAGTTGGTGCCAAGTATCTTTCAAAAGGGAGAATCTTTACGTCAAATGTAATTATCCTTACGAGGAGGCTAACCTATGAATACATTTGTGTCTAAATGTACTGCAGTAAGGTGCTGGTATTATCTCATTAAGAGCGTGGTAATGTTTGCGACTTCATGTACCATGGCGTGCCATAATTAGGGTAATAATTATGATTACGTGGAATAAGGCTTAATATTTTTGTCAGACAGTTAAAATTGTTGGTAAAGGCACGTGATTTATCCTCGAAGCGTATAAACAAAAGTCTCCAAGGAAGTTTCCTGCTGCAGCCTTATTCCTGCAACTATGCTCAAACAAATCACAAAGACCCCTCTCCCAAGAGGACATGAGTGTAATCAACGACTCCTTCAGAAGTTACGTCTCCTGAAAATCATCATTTTCATTTAACACGTCTCTTCTAAATGGATGGGAATATTCAGAAACGCATGGTCGTCTTTAGACCTGCCATATCACACAATATTATCTTAGCAAAGTTTTTTGTCAGGTCTATTACTTATTCATACATCATTTGAGGTTCGAAAACGATGTCCCCACATCATAATGCTACTATTTTTGCAAAATGTGTTTCATGGAGGGGCCGTGGTTCAACCCCTTGCCTTCGCGCATGGTAATGTCAATTTTTTTTTTTGGGGGGGGGGGGGGGAGACTGTGTAGAAAACTGAAAGTAAGTTAGACTAGGTCTGCTGACATTTGTCATGGACCAAGGTTTTTCAGATCATTATA